>BHFT01044859.1:0-28624 GCA_004320025.1 Laticauda laticaudata
GATTTTATGTTATTAGGTTTTATGTTTTGTTTGTTTGTGTATTGTCTTTAAAAACTAATAAAATTTGTTTAAAAAAGAAAAGAAAATGAGAGAGAGAGAGATAAAATACTAACCAAATTCTTGATAATAAAAAAATAATAGCCAAACCTAACAATTTCAGGATTTTACACTTTACAGATACGTCAAGTTCAGTTTCTTGAATGTGAATTTTTGTTTTTAAAAATTACAATAACAAGTCTTTGTATTTAGATTCACATTTCTCCAAGCCAATGTATTTTTGTGTGCAAATTCTTTCTAATATACTCAACTTCTGGCAAATTTGTTTCCTTTGTACAATGTGTCTTATTCATTTGTTCCTGGATATATGCATTCTGTATACATTTTTCCATATCATATTTATTTTCTTTTAATTGGCCATATGCATTGAAAAATCCAGAAAATTAAATTTCCAATAATAAATAAGTTTCATTTTCACAAATTGGTTCAGAAATGAGTTAGATAAATTTATGCATGTGTGAACTAAATCATCCTTATTGTTTGCATCAGAATTAATGTTCTGCTGATGTGGAGTTAGTCTCCAACAGATCCCACAAATTCTCAAGGAAAACTGAACTAAGTGATGCCAATCACTCTTTGTTGATGGATCTTCCTCTTTATAGGGAGTAGTAGATAACTAAACCATTGAATATACCTCCCAATTGTCACTTATAGGACCATAATTTTCAACTACAGACAGCCTCTGGGTTAAAGAATGTCCGACTTAAGGACAATCCCTGGATATCCCTGTCTATTACTAAAAATGGTAGATAGCATTCTTCCTCAAACCAACAAAATGATGAACCCTGTTTTCAGCAGTTTTCAGGGTTCATGGAAGCATTGCACGACTTCAATGCTTTGTCGGCTTGAGGAAGGACAATGCTGCCTGCCATTTTTAGTACAGATAATCTTCGACCTTCCACCATTCATTTAGCCACCATTCAAGGTTTCAACAACACTGAAAAAAGTGACATGATGACTGGTTCTTGCACTCACGACTGTCGCAGCATCCCTATGGTCATGTGAGCAAAATTTGGACACTTGGCAACCAGGATGTATTTATGGTGTTTGCTCTGTCCAGGGTTCATGTGTGATTGCCATTTGTGAGCTTCCCAGCCAGCATTCAACAAGCAAAGTTAATGGGAGAAGCTGGGTTTGCTTAACAACCCATGATTCACTTAAACCACCATGGCAAAAAGTTTGTAAAATTGGGCACGACTTACTTAAAAACTGCCCTGCTCAGCAACAAAAACTCTGGTCTCAGTTATGGTTGTTAAGTTGCAGACTACCTACAGGAGTGGCCAAAATTGTGGAAACCTTGTGGGAAAAGTATATTTTTGAGGTTTGATGGCTAATAACACCACTTTTTTTTTGTAGTACCATAAAATTATATGTCAATTGAAAGATAATTTAATCAAGAATATAATGCAACAAAGTTCAATTATTTGTATTCTATGAAAAGTTATAGCCAAATCACCAGAAAAAGGAAACACAACTTGCTTAGGTTGATCTCAGGTAACTTTCCTTCATCTGATTGTAGCCAATGAGCATGAGTGTTTTGAGAGGCAATCAGGTGTTATCTTGTTTTGGCAATGAGCCAATCAGATCACAGTAGGATTCAGTTACTGATGTCATGTATTGAAGCAGAGAGGAGGACATTTGTCAGTGTGTTATGTGATCGCTATTAAGTTGGTTGGGTTTTTTTGCATTCTTTCATTTCGTGAGTTTGTAAAACATTGCAAAATTAAAGTAATGGTACAAAGATTTGACTGGTCACCCAGAAAGCAATGTAAAATAGTATTATTAAGTGAACAAGGTTACAGTTATAAAGAAATTAGAAGAAAAACTGGTAGAAAGTTAACTAAAGGTGGCATATCTAACTTTGGACAGAGGAACAATGAGACGGTGTTATCTGGAGTGATGAGAACAAGATCTCCCTGTTTGGTAGCGATGGCATAAAAATACACTTTTCCCAAAAGGTTTCCACAGTTTTGGTCACTACTGGATAGGCAGCCTCTTTGTAAGTACAAGTTCTGACTTATAGATAAGTTCCATTTTTAAAAAAAGTTAGGGAAAGGAATTTGTTCTTAAAACTTAAAGGAATTTGATGTGTGTAATCGAACATCTAACATGACTGGAATCCATTGTCATTTATCTCTATGACTGTAGAAGCGCGGGAAATCAGGAGACAGGAGACCAGCGTAACTTCAGCTCTTTATTCAAGGTATAGATCTGTGTAGCCTTTAGTGAGCCGCGGCAGCTCTTCTTCGAGAGCTAGCCAGCGGCTCTTACCCAATGACAGCTTTCTGAATCTCCCGCGATCGGTTCGTCCAATCAAGGGAGATTCCTTACTAACCAATCACCGTTGTGCGCCTCGGCCAATCACAGTGTAGTTCATTTCAGCGAATCAGGTTAGGGTATTACAAGAATGTTAATATGTAACAATGACTTATATACATCAACAAGAAAATGTTTATGATGAAACAGAAGCAAAGAAACACAAAGCCTCATTGACTCAATAAATGATGCAAAGCTGCCATATTTTCTTTCCCACAAAGAACATGACATCAACTTCCTTCTCATTCTCTCTGAGAGAACAATAAGAAGATATAGTATTCTCTGGGAATTCCTGCATTCCAGCTCTCTGACATAACATTTAAATATTATCTTGATTGTTTAATATCTGTAGGCACTAATGTTATCTAGAAATTTCATGATGGCAACAACAGAATAGCAGAGCTTATGACAGAAAATTCTTTTCAGAGGAAAAAGTAGTTAGAAAGAAATGAAAGATAAATGTCAAGGGAAATCAGCAATACGATCCTTCCAGTTTAAATTTCTTTATTCACTATTCTTTTAATTTTACAGAAAGACCAGAAAGTATTACTTCCATGGGTGGGATTCTACCAGTTAGCACCTATTCACTAGAACCGGTTGTTAACATCCTAAGCAGTTTGGAGAACCAGTTGTTAGAACAAATTACTGGCCTAATCCTGTAGGGAAGGCAGGAAGGAAACATTCTGGTGTTGCTTACAGAAACTGTAAACTCTCCATTAACCCTTATTACATTCTTGACAGGACTAGACTTCCTGTCTCAGGAACTTCTCTGGAGGTTTTTTCCCTTCCTTTCCTGGTACTTTACTTGTGTGGAGTGACCATTCAAAGTTACAATGGCACTGAAAAAAGTGACTTATGACCATTTTTCACACTTACAACTGTTGCAGCATCCCCACAGTTATGAGAGGCCAGGCGAGGAGATGTGTGCCTCAATATGAGTGATATTGAGTTGACTACACCCAGCCAATAACATGACCACCAAGCCATGCCCACCACCTAAGCCACACCCACAGAACCAGTTGTTAAAAATTTGAATCCCATCCCTGATTATTTCCCATCATAATCGGAGATTTCAGAATTCATGGAAAAAGGAGTCCTTTTTAAAACAAAATAACAAAATTGGAATAAATAGACTGGAAAATTGGAATAAATATTTAATTTGTTTTAAAAGCAAGCATTAATTTAAGGCTGTAGTCTTACACTGTAATAACTAGAGTGGTTTCCTAGAACATCAGAAGGCTTTTAAATCTGTCCCTCCAAGAAAGAAAGGCTCTCCAAGACTCTCCCTCAATTGTGAAGATTTGCTAAATCAGGTGTAAAAGCCAAATATCAAATACTATGAAAATACATATTCTAGGTTTATTCCCTGCTGTAAATTGATAAGGTCCAAATTTTTTCATGACTTAATTATTCCCCACCCTTAATTCTTTATAACACATAATTGTTGAAGATTTCTGGAGAATTGAAGCATGTTCACATTTTTTTGTACTGTTGTGAAAAGTTTTTGGGGTTTTCTCAGATGGTTCAACATGGTTATCGTTATTTTCTATGTTTAGAGCAAAAAAAGAAAAAAAGAAATATTCTTTCCTCTTTTCTTCCCTGGACAGGTAAGGAGAATCCAAAGGCCAGAATGGATTTAGACAGCATAGCTCCTTCATCTTTGCAGAAGGAAGGAAGGAAGGAAGGAAGGAAGGAAGGAAGGAAGGAAGGAAGGAAGGAAGGAAGGAAGGAAGGAAGGAAGATGAGAGAAGGAAGGACAATTTCTGATGTTCCCTGTTAATTTCCCATCAAGAAACTCAGTGAGGAAGCCTGCAGGAAGTCAGATATCACTCCCATTCGGATTGGTTTTTTTTACCCAGCCATGGTCATTCTGTTTCTCTGTTGAGGTAAGGAAATCTCTTTGAAATGAGGACCCAATGGGGCACAGGTTGTCTAGCATTTGCTCAGGTTGTTCACAAATTTTCTGAAGATGCAATGTCACTATGGGGATTTGATCTAAGCCAAGGGTAGAATCAGCTAGTCCTCTTTTTTGTGAATACCACCACCAACATTCATCATCATTTGGGGTCATTAGTGCCACTGGGAATTGTAGTTCAGCAATATATTGAGGGCCTTATATATCTGCGCTTACAGCTGATATGACATCAATACTAGGATAACCAAATCATGGTATAGAGAAGGTTGTGAGACCAAAACATACCCATCAACCTTTAAGAAGAAACAGATGACCGATGCTACTGAATACAATTAAAGACTGCTGCCACTTAGTGGCTAAACTTTATAATAACATATCCACAAATGGTCACTCTCAATGTCAACTGAGAAAGAACTCATTGTAATTGCTCAGCAACTAGGCTACCCACATTTTCAATGTGTCAATTTCCACTGAGGAACTGATATTTATAGTGGGGCTCCTGGGCATAACTGAATTAAGAAAACACCAACACATCTGGCCCAAGCCTGGATTCCTATGTCCCTTCTCACTCCGCAGAGAAACAGGCAGCATTATATTATTTGAATAAGAGGAACCAACCACCATCATTTTCTGCTAGTTGTAAGAACAAAAACATATGAGTTCCAAGGGTTGAGGTAAACACGTAGGAACCATAACTGTCAATCTATGAAAGGTTTCATATAATGTCTGTCTATGCTGCTCAAAGGAGGATACACATTAAAAATAGAGGCCAACAAACTATGGTTAATATTACCTGGCCATAAATAGAGAGTCAAGAGAGAAAACTGCTGGGTGTATACCAAAAGGTAGGAAGCTCAAACGGAATAATATTTAAAGAGGTAACCCCAACTCATTCGTGATGGAACAATGTCAGAAGGGTTGGCACTTCACTCAGGCATGCAAATAGCGGGTTTGTGTGGTGATGGGAATTCAGCTTCCTCTGGCAATCCAACAAGACATCCATTGCTACAGCTTACACCCTGGTTGATGGAAAGCTGACCCTGATTGCTATCACCTGAGGAAGAAAATTACCCTGGGCTCCAAATTAAAAGACAGGTTTTATGTTCAGACATCAGAGAATGGCAACATTTCTTTCTTTGGTGTCACAGTACATGGAAAATGCAGAACCAGGTAACCCAGGACTACGTCCTCTTCAAGTTGTGTAGAGTAATGGAGTGTCCAATCATTGCCTCCATTCAGAGTATGGAAATAACCTCTAATCAGAGTATGGAAATAACTGTCTCATAAGGAGGAATTTCAGCTTTTATTGTCAACTGATGACAGAAACATGAGAAACCTCTGAAGTTGTCAGTAAGCCAGCATAAGAACCAATAAGTATAATAATATGTCGAACAAGTTTGCACAAATTGACAACTTGCTCAAGGCCTCTTGTGAACTACAAGAATGATAACATAAATTCGGGACAAACCATATTTGGGCTCCCAAGAGCCTGTTTATTTTGGGGGGTCTGTACTCTAAAATGTGAAAATTGACAAAGAATTAAGGACAGAGACAAAATCCAGATTTGCTTAAGTTGAATTTAAACTTAATGAAGCATATATAATAAATAAAACCAAATAATAAATAAAACCAAATAATAAATAAAGCCAAATTAATAAATAAAACCAAATTAACCAAGCATATTTACGATTGTACTGTAAATGTATACTCCCTGTGTAGTTTATCATTCTCTTCTATGAAGTTAAAACAACAATCTGCTTCTACCTACTGGAGCACCTACAGAGATTGTATATGAAGCAAGGGGGAAGTGGTGGAATGCAACACGTGCATTTTGATTAAACATATATAAAATATGCTTGTGCTGTTGATAGATCTGTTTATATTCTATCCAGTTTAATAGGCCCTTTGTGTGTGCGTATGTGTACATATGTGCACATTTAAACAAGAAAATGGTATCAATTGAGAAGTTTATTTTACATTTCAAAACAGAAATATTTTAAATCACAATGGCTATTTTGCTTTGACATTTTTAACAACATTGAAAAAGTAATTGTCTTGTTTGATAACTGGTTTCAAGGCAGGTTTTTAATATGTCAACTGCTTGGGCTTGCTCAAATCTCTTGTACACTTAAACTTTTTTCGAAGCACCATTCCCGAAGGATATAAATTTTGAATGGAAAATACCCAAATAAGTGGTCGCTGGAATGTTCCTAGCTTCCCTACCACCCCACCCTGGTTGGGGGTCTCTTCATAGTCCTCCTTCTGGGCCTGATGACCTCACACAAAGCAGCCTCCTAGACAGGTACAAGGAATGCTGAAAAATGCAAGCTGCAAGCTGTGAGCCAGGTCATATTCACACAAGATCCTGTGGCTTCAGTGGTGACCGGGCTTATTGGAAATAAGTAGAGGAAGTTGGATGACACAAGATCCGAGTCTGCATAAGAGAAGATGGCTGATACTAAGGAATAAAGAAAGAGGGCAGGATGTGTGCTTTGGCACACTAAAGCTCTGGAATGAGTTTCATTCTTGCAGCTAGCATAGCATCTTGTTAGGCAGTACATGCAATTGAATTAAATATAAATAAATAAATTAAATAAATAAATTTAAGCAGCTTACCTGATTTTTTTTTTCTGACTCACTGTGATGAAAAGAGGAAAAAAAACTTATCTTCCCATTTGAAACAATGTATGGAAAATGACAAGCTGGTCTGCTCCAAAATGCTACAATTTCTTGACTTTTGTTCTGTGATTGTAACTTTTGCAACACCATTCTAAAGCAAAGTGGTTTCGATTATTTTCTGCCATTGTAACTTTGAATGGTCACCCACACAAGCAAAGTACAAACATTTGACTCAAATTGTTTTTCATGGTTTTCCCTTTAGGTTCCCTACCCCCACCCCTTTTTACATTTCATAATTTTTAAATCTCATCTGAAGCTTTTTTTTCTAAACAGCTGGTGACCATTTGATTTAACAAAATCTCAAAGCCTCTCAAAATCAGTAAGACTACCTAGAAATTCTTTGAAGAAACTTAATTTGAAAGCCCACTTTATAACTGTGGTAGAGCATGCCACCAATTTTTAATGCTATATCTCTGGGAATTCTTTAGGGACTATCATTCTGAAGTCTTTTTTTCCTCCCTCAACAACCAATAAAGCAGGAATGTATCCTTTCTTTTATTGCAAACAAGAATCAAATATATTTAAAAAATTACTTGAAGTAACATTTTAATACATTTGGATTGTGTATTGCTTCAGATCTGAAGGCAAAACAGTGTTCTAGCAGGCCGGTCAAACTGGTGGCCGGCAGGCTGGATGTGTCACCTGCAGGCCATGCCCACTCCAGCTCCGCAAAGGCAAAATAACATTGCAAGACATCGCAGTACTGACGTGACGTGATTGAATTTGACACTAGTGCTCTAGAGCAAGGTTGTCAAACTCTAGGCCGGATCCAGCCCACGGGATGCTTAGGTGTGGCTCACAGAGCCACTCTGGAAACAGTGAAGGACTGGCCTACGCGGGTCCTCCTGACCTCTGTTTTCATTGACAGTGGGTTGCAGGAGACCGTTGCAGCTGAAAACAGAGCTCAGGAGCCTGTTTTCTCTGGCAGAGCGCTTGGGCCGCCACAGGCGTCCCCGACACGAGTGACATCGAGCTGGCCATGCCCACCCTGGCCACACCCACTCTGGGCCTCTGAGGTCAAACATGACCCTGATGCGGCCCTCAATGAAATCGAGTTTGACAACCCTGCTCTCGAGTAAGCAGTGTGGCAAACAGCACCAGTGTTAAACTCAAGTAACCCCTTAAAGCAGCTACTGTATGTTTTTCACCTGGGATCCAAAAAAGGAGTTATTTTAAGGCAATAAATTAATTGATTTCAAAATGAAGAAGTGCTGGCCCTCAGTTTTTCCCCTTCAGAAAACCTGTTCTCTCTCTCTGTATATTGTATTACAATTGATCGGCAAGAATAGAACTGTAGCCTGCCCACATTCACATATTTTTTGTCTACAGTCATCAGCTGACTCCTGAGGTAGAGATCTGTTAAGGGCCGTTGGGGTTGTAGTTTAGCCATCTGGAAGACTACAGGCATCCACTCCAGTGTTGATAAAACCATCTATTTGTGAGCCTAGAGAAAACCAAGCTTGAATGTTTAGCCCGGCTGCTATTTGAAAACGTCAAATAGCGAATACCAAATTTCAGCAGTGGGTTTTGGGCTGATATGGAGCTGGAAGTGGCTAGTTGCTTCTCACAAGTCCTTAGAAAACTGGCCCAAATCTTCATCATAATGTTATGAGTGCTGTTTTTGGAGCAGGTGTTGAAGGGAAGGCAGAAGCCTAGAAGTCTGATTTGTAGAATGAATGGCTTTTGTCTTTTCCTTACATGGAATTGGGACAATGATCCTTGAAAAAAACTGAGGCATTTTGTCTCAGGAGCCTGATGACCTCCTGCACCTTATAAGGACAAGGCTTAGTGTGCGCAAGCCAGCATTCTTGGCATTCTCCAGGCTGCATAGGCAAATTCCTTCCCAGGGGGACAGAAAGCCTGGCCCGTGCTGCTCTCGTCTCAGTATCCCTTGACAAAGACTGGTGGTGTGGGACTGCTAAGAAGCAGGCCTCTCCCTAGACAAAGAGCCCACTGTGCTTTAAACTTTGGAAAGCAACGGCTGAGCAAGTGCCTGTCCCACAGTTTCAGGGAGGGAGGAAGTTGGAGGAGCCGTGCCACATATTCCACAACCCAGTTCAAAGATGAGGTATCATTTAAAGCACATAAAAATTCCAACAGTAAGATCAGAAGAGATGGGGCTGCCATCTGTCAGAAATGGTGTAGGGTCTCCTACTTGGGCAGAGGGTTGGATTAGATCAGGGATCTCCAACCTTGGGAACTTTAAGATCTGTGGACTTCAACTTCCAGAATGTTAAAGTCCACAACTCTTAAAGTTCCCAAGGTTGGAGACCCCTGGACAAGATGACCTACAAGGTCTAACTTCCAACTCTGTTAATCTGTTATCTGTTATCAGAATATTGCTAACAAAAAAAATACATGTGCCCAGTTCACTCTTAAAATCACACTGGTAAAAAAACAAAGGCCAATAAATCCCAAATGTTCTTCTCAGGAAGAGAAGCTTTTTTATTCATTCAGAGACATGTTCATTAGTTTTATTGGTTTTTGTATGATATTTTTATATTTTTGTAAGTCGCCATGTGTGAATAGGCAGCAATATAATTCTCCTAAATAAAATAAATAAAAATTAATGACTGAATTTTGATCACATGCCCATGGGGATGCTGCAATGGTCATAAATGTGAAAAAATGGTCCTAAATCACTTTTTGCAGTGTTGTTGTAACTTCAAATGGTCACTAAATGATCTGTTGTAAGTCGAGCAATGCCTGGACACATCCCTTTCTGCTTAGGATAAAGGGCTCCTGTCTTCTGCAGGAAAATGTGAAAGAAGGAGCAAGGAATAAATGAAAGGTTGTCCGTTCAACCCCAGGAACGTTTACAGAAGATCCTTGTTCCATGTGCATGTGTGTGTGTGGAGAGATTAAAGATGGTAATGACTGGGTACTTGGAAATGTTGGGAAAAGCGTTGCTCATGTCTGCAAAGGGAAAGCTGTGAGGACAGTCAACATGACCTGAAAATCCCTAAAAGCCAGTGGGCAATATTGGAATAAAAGAAAAAGGAACGGGAGTGGGGGAAGCATCATTTCAGATATTTTCACCCCCACTTTCTGACTCCATGAAACATGATTGCACTGGCCCATATTTTTCCCATCTCCACAAACTTCTTCAGTGCAGATAGTCCTCGACTTTCAACAGTTCATTTAGTGACTGTTCAAAGTTACAGCAGCATTGACCTATGACCACTTTTCATAGTTATGACCTTTGTAGCATCCCCATGATCATGTGATCAAAATTCAGATGCTTGGCAACCGGTTTGTACTCAGGGGTGGGATTCTACCAGTTTGCACCTATTTGCTTAACATTCTAAGCAGTTCGGAGAACTGTTGTTAGAATAAATTACTGGCCTAATCCTGTAAGGAAGGCAGGAAGGAAACATTCTGGTGTTGCTTACAGAAATTGCCTCTCTGTTGACCCTTATTACATTCTTGGCAGGACTAGACTTCCTGTCTCAGGAACGTCTCTGGACTTTTTTTTCCCCTCCTTTGCTGGTATTTTGCAAATGGCACTGAAAAAAGTGACTTATGACCATTTTTCACACTTACGACTGTTGAAGCATCCCCACAGTCATGAGAGGTCAGGTGAGATGCGTGCCTCGATGTGAGTGATATTGAGTTGGCCATACCCAGCCAATAACATGACCAGCAAGCCACACCTACCACCTAAGCCATGCCTACAGAACTGGTTGTTAAAAAATTTGAATCCCACCCCTGTTCATATTTATAGCCATTGCTGTGTCTCCCAAGGCCTTTTGCAACCTCCTGACAAACAAAGTCAATGGGGGAAGCCAGGTTCACTGAACAGTTGGGTTGCTAACTTAACAGTTGCAGTGATTCACTTAACAACTGTGGTAAGAAAGGTTGTAAGATGGGGGCAAAACTCACTTAACAAATGTTTCACTTAACAGCAGAAATGTTGGGGCTCAATTGTGCTGTAAGTCAAGGACTACCTGTATACTTATCTAGGCCCTCCATCTTGCCATCTTTCATACCTGATAATCTTATAATTTGACTGACCATGCAGTGCAACGGGATTCTTGTGGAGAAATACAGGGAGTTCTCAACTTACAACAGTTCATTTAGTGACCATTCGAAGCTATAGCAGTACTGAAAAAAATTGACTTGTGACCATTTTTCACATTTATGACCATGGCAGCATCCCCATGGCTATGTTATCTGAATTCAAATGCTTGGCAACTGACTCATATTTATGACGGTGGTAGTGCCCTGGCATTATGTGATCTCCTTTTGGGACCTTCTGACAAGAAAAGTCAATGGGGGAATCCAGATTCACTTAACAACCATTTTACTAACTTAACAACTACAGGCATTCACTGAACAACTGTGGCAAGAAAGGTCACAAAATGGGACAAAACTTACTGAAGAAATGTCTCACTTAGCCGCAGAAATGTTGGGTTCAGTTGTGGTCATAAGTCTAGGACTACCTGTAAGCCTCAAAAGGCACAGAGATAAACTTTAAACGAATAATGAGATTAATGCATTAGTTTAGTAGTCATTAAACGTGAGCCCTGGTCTCCCACAGTAGCCTACCTTTGTATCAATGACTACGTCAGCTTTGGAAACCTTATTCCACGCTGCCACATAGCCTGAGAAAGTGGGAGGGGGATGATTTCAATTGAGTAGTTCTAAGCAGACAAAATAAAAGTCTTTTGTTAGTTCAAGGTCATTGAGTATGGCACAGGATGAAATAAGGATCTTACTTTTGGACGGATGGTGATTGGGCCATGTGATGTGATGATGGCCAAAGAGGGATGGATTTGTAGTTTGGGAAATTGTGAGAGGCCCGAAAACTTTTAAATTCGGGATTCCACAGATGTGACAGGTGCTATTCTAATAAAGGTACTTTTGAGATATATTTGTCTCAGAGTTACTAATGGGAATGGAGGTTTGCTGGAACGCTGACAGACTAGTTTAGACTACTATGGGAGACAAGGGCTCATGTTTAATATTTTTGTGAAGATTAAGTATCATACTGAGTAGAGCAATACACGAGTTTACTATTCTCGTATTTCCTAGTGGTCTTCCACCCAAACACTAACCAGGATCTTTCCTGCTTAGCTTTCTAAAATCATCCAAAGTCTGCTATATCTTGTCACTCAACATGTCAGATTTAGTGAATTATGTTCAAATATCCATCAGCTAACAATTTTGTGCAAGTATCCTGAGTTTTATATCACAGGCTTTGTGCAGCTTTATAAAATATTTGTCTACTCTAGCTATGAAATCAACAACCATCTCTTGTTTCGTAGAGAAGTCAATTACCTGAGCATTTTGGAGGGCAGAGCAAGTCACAAATGGGATAAAACAAGAAATTGCACCACACAAATTGAGTGTAGAAAACACAAGGGTAGTCTTTTGCTGCAATCAGTAAATATCAAATTGGCTCCAATTCTTTACCTGCTTTTTAATAACTACACTTTGCTGCCAGCTGTCTCACAAAATCTAGAATTGAGAAAGTTTCTTTCTCCATTCTGGATTTTGTGAAACAGTGTAAATGACAACAAAACCCCCCCCCATTTTTCTTTGAATATGAGGGGTTACTGCCCCCTATCTACAACAAGAGATATATCCCTTTATAAACTAATAGTTTTATTTAAACACAAGTTTCAAGTTCGAACTATAAGATGCTTATATGATTCTATTACTGACTTTCAACAGAAATCAGGCTTCTTCCTCTTTTCAGAAACATTTAATAGTTTCAACTTTGTTCAATGTGGGATAAGCTATCACATTAATATTTTTTTAAAGCAATAGTCCCACACCGACTACAGTACCTTTTAATGTAATTTAGAACTGTGATGGCACAGTGGTTAGAATGCAGTACTGCAGGCATTGCTCACTCCACTAGTTCAATTCTGAGTGGCTCAAGATTGACTCGGCCTTTTAAAAATAATAGAAAATATGTAAAGTAATGTTAAGATATGGAACTAAATGTGAAGGATTATGTAATTATAGTCATGTTTGTATGGAAATGTGAAAACCTGGAATCATGCTGTTCACTAAAAAAAGACGTTTTTAAAATGTGGAAAACTGAAATAAAATTTTATTTTTTAAAAAAAAGATTGACTCAGCCTTCCATCCTTCCGAGGTCGGTAAAATGAAGACACAGATTGCTGGGGCAATAGGTTGACTCTGTAAACAGCTTAGAGAAGCATTATGAAGCGGTGTACAAGTCTGAATGCTATTCCTAGGCAAATCTTAGAGTCATTACATTTTTTGCAGCAATTTTTTATTCAGAATTTCCCAAATTCTAACAGTAAGACCAATCTAGGGTCTAGTGCAATATTTCTCAACTTCGGCAATTTTAAGATGTGAAGACTTTAATTTGCAGAATTCCAAAGCCAGCGTCCTGGCTAGAATTCATACATGCTGGCTAGAGAATTCTGGGAGTTGAAGTTCACATGTTTTAAAGTTGTCAAGGTTATGACACACTGGTCTAGCGCATAATGTTGCTTAGTTAAGTTCACTATTATAAAAACTTTTTGCCGAATGTTTGAATTTTGTAAATGGATGCTACACAATCTGCAGGTCTATAGAGATTCTCGAATCCAGTTCATGATTGTCCCAAAGGTATTTTTTTCCAGAGGCAAATGGACTTTGTTTTTTCTTTGAAGATTTTTTACTTCTCATCCAAGAAGCTTCTTCACCTGTCTGCAAGGAATATAAATCTTTTCATATCCAATCAGTCAGTCAGAGCTGAAGAAACTTCTTGGATGAGAAGGGAAATGTCTTCAAAGAACAAAACAAGAAAGTCCAGTTGCCTCCAGAAAAAAGCACCTTTAGGATACACAATTTTAAAATCAGATATGGCAGATAAGGATTAGTGTAATTTTTCTGTGTCAATCTGTATTTAACAATGTAGTTCAAACAGTCTCAATGAATAAACTGATAAGGAAAAAAGGGAAAGGCTGATGGGAAAAATTATTTAAATGAGCAGCTCAGTACAGCTTTGAGTCTGTACAAGGTGGTGCCAATTTATACTCCTAATACCCATAGCAGTCTATGATCAGACATTAATTTAAAAATGACCACAGAGCATTGTATGATTCTGTGCTGATTTATGACTAAAATATTAGGAAGTTTGGTTATATTATAGCTTATATAAGCTATGTTATTAGCTTAACAAATTAAGCTAATTCTATGTACCATACTCAAATGTAAAATAAAAATAATTTCAAAAGTTTGAGATGTACATTTTGTGTACAAAAAGGCCTTCTGTGACACAGCATCACCAAAATGGGATGAACTGTGTTTTTTTCTTCACCTGAATAGAACCGAGAGATAAATCTAATTGACAACATAAAGGGTAGTGGGATCCATTCTCAATCAGCAGATAGCCACTTTCTATTTTTACTGTAGGCATAGTTGGTAGTCAAGGCTTCGTTTAGCAAGCTTTGCAGAAGATTGTTACTTAGCTCCTTTATGGTCGTTTTAACCTGCCTCACCATGGTAAGAAACTAGTCACTGCAAGGCTTTTACACATTCTAGTCTCAAGAGTATAAGACCTTGAGTTACAATGAGAACAGAGTTCTCATTGCTAAGCAAGGTGATTTTAGACACACCCAATTTTATGTTCTTTTTTTGCCAGTTGTTTGATGAATAATGCAGTCATTTAGTACAGTGGTTGCCAACCAGTGGGCCAGGGACCACTGGTGGTCCGTGAGAAAATTTTGGTGGTCCACAGAGAAATGTCACTCCCAAAACAATTAATCCAGGCTGTGCAGGAACACAAGGCTGTGCCACCCACATGGCCCGCGGGAACACAAGGCTTGCATCATTTGCATTGCGAACAACACAAGGTAGTGAGGAGGGGGGAAAGGGCAGGGGGGGAACTTGCCCCACATGGCTTGCCTGGCCACCAGGCTGCTTCCTTCCGCTTCTTTTGGCTGCGTGCAAGGAAAGCAGCAAGTCTTTCTTTCTCTCCCACAAACTCTGCCAGAAGTGAGTTTTTGGGACTCTACAAGGCATCCTGCTCCAAGAGGCTGCACCGATGCACAAGTTTCACAAAGACTCATTTCTGACAGTTTGGGGGAGAGAAAGAAATATTTCTGCTGCTTCTGCTGCTTTCCTTGCATGAAGCCAAAAGTCTTTCTCTCTCTCTTCCTTCCTGAGGATGGAGCTGGAGACAGTATCCTGTCATCTCAAATAAAGAATGATCGATTGGTAGGAAAGAGGGATGGGGATTTTTTCTGCACACTTTTTTGGGGATTTCCCCAGGGTCTTTGGTCCACAGGATTTAAAATTATGAGTTGGGTGGTCCCTGAGGTCCAAAAGGTTGGCGACCCAATTTAGTAGATCGAACTTTCCTCTCTCTGACTTTGTCAAAAGCCAGCTGGGAAGATTACAAATGGTAATTACATGAACTTGGGACAGCGCAACCATCGTAAATACATGCTAGCATCTTTTAGGGAGAAAAACACATTTGTAAAAGCTGAATACCTAATTAATATGTTAACAGGTAGCTGTAATCTTTATTGTGGGTAAGTTTAATTATATTTATACTGTAGAATAAAAGCTTAGTATAATTCTGCAAAAAGATACTCCTTTCCAATCAGTGAAGCATATATGGTAGGGCTACAACTACATTCTATTAAATATACTATATCCTATGAAATAAGAATACAACTAATTTGCATTGCAGGTAATAGAAGAACAGACTTTGATTCTTTACATTTTTAAATGGCTGAATTTATTTAAGAATAACACATTATAAAATAAAATTAGATTATACAGAAAAAACATAAAAAGGGGCACCGGAGACTGGTATAAAAAACACAAAGAGACATCAAAAAAAGGTACAAACTTGTCTAGGAAGCGCACAAAATGGGAAGGGTAATGGAAAATTTGTACAAAACTATCGTTTCCACATATAGAATATATAAAATGTTCCCTGTTTGATGGCAGAAACACAAGAGGACATTTACTTTAGATTTTTTTTTTTTTAAAGATACATCAAGAGGTATGTGTGACATGCAAACTTAAATCCAAGCTCTTGGGCCTGAATCCTTTCTGCATTCTACTTCTGTTGGCTGATGGTAGAAACAGAGACCAATCCAGTTACTATATAAAACTTCCATTTAAATATGGATTCCACTGAAACAAATGCAAGATTGGCTGTACAGAAATTGTTGGTGGTGGATTGAAGAATCTTCAGTATGGACTGAAAAGGCAGTATTCCCTCATATTGGACAAAAGACAATTATGTAAATGATAAAGAGGGTGTCATGGGCCCTGTGAAAAATCTGCCTCTTGAGAGATAAAGCCTATGCCAGCAGGATCTCTTACTGGTTTCATATAAAAGCTGGATAGATTCTGTATCAGTTTTGCCCTATCTAGTGCCCATGTACAACATATTTGTCTCAACTTCCATTAACTGGATTGGAGGGGGCTGATAGAAGTTGCAAACCAAAGCAAAAATAGGATTGGGGGGGGACTCTCTTTCAACTCATCATTAATTGCTGTTAACAAAACAGGAGGGAGCATATGAACAAAAAAGCAACTTTTCAATTCAGCTTTTTAAAAACAGAGAAAAAAACCTGCAAACCTCATATATATATATATTTGTTCATTGGCAGTCACTGGGAAATATATATATATTTTAAGCTTTCGCGGGTACTTACATGTGTGCTGTTTAGCTTCCTTCGGGTATTATCCCACGTCATTTGTACTGCTGTTAAAGTTGTAGGAACGTTCAAGCAGAATCCCATCTGCCATCATCAGGCTTTCCTGATTTTGCTGACAAACTTTAACAGCACTACAGTGACGTGATAATAACCCGAAGGAAGCTAAAACAGCACTATATATAATGTATGTGTTGTGTTGTGTGTGTGTGTGTGTGTGGTATACACACATGTGTATACACACACACACACACACACACTGTTTACCAATAATTAAAGTTTTAAAACAAGTTATATTGTACCTTACAAAGTTATATTGTACTCTACAAAGAGTTGAAAGACAAATATCTATTTAATCCTCTGGCAAATGAACATCCACTGATATTACAGCTGCTTAGTTTGTTATAAATCCTAATTTCATTGAGAATGTAATGCACCAACTCTTCAAAAAGTTCTTTGTAAAACTGAGCTCCAGATCGCATTGCAAGAGTGTGGTTAAGAAAAGAAAATGCTGGCTTTCAAGGGGGGATAATTCCAGTCATCTGAATGCAGTGATGGAGGCCACAAAGGTGTCTGATTTTTCTTTCTCAGGTCAAAACCCACCACAGCAGGCTTGGTGAAGGGGCAGTGAAGAATAAGGACTTTTGGTGCAGAATGCCTCTGCCCACAAATCCTTGTCTGTCTTTAGGATAAATGGCTAGTTCTGAATACCAGAGGATAACTCATAATCCTCATAAACTCTCAATAATCAGAGGATGACTCATTTACTGTGACAAGATAAACATTAAAATAAAGGATTGTTAATTTTCCCCTGGGCAGTCCTACTGTAGAATCAAGAAGATTACCTGCCATGGTGGAAAACAGAGCAAGTGGTTACTTTTCATGTGCTGGTGTCTATTTACCTTTCATTCCCAAAGGATTCCATTTCTCTTTAATAGTTTAATAATAAAAGGGAATCTAAAATGCTTCAACTGCTGTAGGAATCACCCATGTTATTAACAGCAGATTATAAGAAGCAGGAAACACATAAACATGCACACATGTCTGGAAAACCTGGGCCAAAAAGATTCCCCAAGACACATATCCCTGCATGTTTTACATCAGATAATTAGCTGCAGTAACAGTAATGTGGAGAATCCACAATTACTTAGTATTATAACATCGAGTCTTCTCTAAATCCTGATAGATCCAAGAAAAGATTGCAAGTGCTTCCCTGCACCAAGGCCTTACAACTGAATGGTCTCAAGTCATTTGCAGAAGCTGGCCATTTTTTTAAAAAAAGAGAGGCAGAAATCTCCTTGAAGATAAAAAGCCGCATTCCTCCAAGTTTCAAATGTCCCTTGTAAAAAATAGGGTTTCAAAATACAAAAGAAAGTGTGTGCTTCAGAAAGGCTTCATGGGGGCACACTGGTCCAAGAAATAGATGCATTTTCTTTTTAAAGACACCAAAAGTGTAATGTAGAGTCTTGTCAGTGGAGAAACCCATGTAGCCCACTTGGAGGTGGCCAAGAAGAGGAAACCCGGGGTTTTCAGTCTCTGAAGAGTCTTCCTCGGCATGGAATCACAGCAGCTTACGATGGAGGATCTCCCAGACCATTCGTTTCCGGAAGTAAGGCATGAGTTGCTTTAACAATAAGAAATCAGCAATATCAATATATTTGTAACATTACCAGGGCTTTCATTTTTAATGCGTACTGACATATTTCTACCCCTCCTCCCTTGCTTAAACACAAAAGCAAGATTAATTTAGTCAGCACTATTTCATTTTTTTAAAAAAATCATTGTTTTGGGATGTGTATTTACAAACTATAGCCTCAAATTCCCACAAGCAATGCTCTTCATAAAAACAAAGAGGTGCCCATACAGAACCAACTTACCTGAGTAAAGTTGATTGGTTTGTCTTTGGTAATGCAGTCAGCATATTTACAGGCAAACATCCCACAATCACTGCCATTCATTTGTTGTGGGATCTCCTTTAAAAGACAAAAAACCCATCTCCCTTCATTTTCTTGATGAGAACTTCATACTGGCTTTATCCAATATTACTTTATAAAATGCACACAACAGGTGAAGTTTCAAGCTCTCAATGGAAGACCACAGTATAATTTAAAGTACTACTATTAAAGGTCTATTTTAATTCAGACAGAGACAAAGGCACTAAAAGCAAAGGTTCAACTTGGTAAATATGGCAAAATAGATAGCAGTAACAATAGCAGATTTATATAGTGCTTTACAGCCCTCCCTTTACAGTGCTTTATAGCCTTCTCTCAGCAGTTCAGAGTCAGCATATTGCCCCCAACAATATGGCTCCTCATTTTACCAACCTCAGAAGGATGGAAGGCTGAGTCAATCTCGAGCCAGTTAGGATCAAACTCCTGGCTGTGAGCAGAGTTAGCCTACAATACTGCACTTTAGCCATTGCACCACCTTAGCTCTTTTACAACAGGTTCCACAATTAGCTCCAATCACAACTGAGCTCCAGTTCAAATAATTACAGTTGGCTGCCGAAGCTACTAAAGATATCTATGGCTGTGTCCTACTCCCATTCGTTATATATTCTTCATTCCAATGTCCCTTCTTTGTTCAACTTCTTGCTACTTTGCCTGGCCTTTTCAGTTAAAGGGGAGAGCAACAAGGGCCCGAAATGGAAAAAAAGGAAGCCCCATGAAAAGTAAAGTGCAGCTGGAAAGCAAATGGAAATATTAAATGCAATTTTTTCTTTAATAGCAGAGAACATAGAACATTAAGAGTTTTTGTAATAGCTATATATTGCAGCGGTAAGTATTGAAAAAGAGTTACTACAAGCATTCAGATTCCAGTTGATCAGAAGCCTTCAAAATTGGCTCCAAATTTGGAATTTGAACACGAAATGATGCTCTCATAAAACGGCTGCCACACTGGGGCATGATCAGATTTTCTAGCTCATTTTGGGGAAGCTAAGCAGAGACAATAACATAAAGCAAAGCATACTTCAAGGCTAAGAAACAGAAAAGGCAGGAGAAAGAAACTCAGATTAACTCCTCAATTTATTAGAGTATTAAAAGGGAGAGAGAAAACTCTTCAAGATTCTTTTACTATAATCTGTAACAATAAATCGTATTTCCAATCAGACTTGTGGAGTTTTGTCTGTTAATATTATTTTTATTATTTTCTTCAGATGCAGGTATTATTAAATATCTGCATCTGCTACAGTCAGGAGTGAAAGGGAACTGTTTTCCACCTCTGACTTTTTAAACCAGGGAAATACATACAAGCTATAATTAATAATATAAACAACTCAGAGTCTTATACAATCAACTATACATACCTGGCTTCTTTTACACAGGAGCATCCAGCCATTGGCATCAAATTCCTTGCGCTTTTTATCCAGGCTTTCCTGCTTTAAGTACTGCCTGCACAGATTGAAAAACAATACAAACATTTTAGCACACAAGAAAACATACGAAAGGCTTTTAATAAATGTTGCATTTTAAGAATTTTATTTAGCAAAAATATTCAGTTATATCAGAATGGTCAAAGCTGTTAATGGTCAATAAATCCCTTTTATCAAGGGTGAATAAGAAAAGTGTTTGACCTCAGTGCTGTCTTGTTCTTCCATTCTCAAAACAGAAAAGCCCTTGCCAATTGAGTGACACCAGGAAAGTTAGCCTTTGTCCTATAACTTCATGCATACTGTGGTTCCCAAATAATTTTATCTCCCTGCTCTGTATCTCAAGTCAAGAGAGAACTGTTACTGTACATGTACCAAGGTTTCAAGACAAATTAAAAAAAGTAATGAGGAAAATACAGAAAAAGTATCAAGTGAGATTCCTTTTCTGAACACTCAAAACTGCTTTATTGCTTGTTTTTCAACCCAGTAAATATACTTTAAAACCATGTATACTCTGTGACTCAGAAGAAATGTTTTCTGCTGGCATTACCTATTACTCAATACATAGTCCCACACCATAGTTTCATTGTTTAAAGAAATAAGCACACTCCATGAAAACATTAATTTCCAAAGCTAATGCAATTCCTAAAGACATAATACCCATTTTGAAGCTCGCTTTAATGAACAGCAGAAATCTTAATGTTCTTACTCAAGCACAGTCTGAGATGTATTGTTGCCAAACAATTCAGAGTCCTAATATACTTGCACTACTATATACACATATGCTCAGGATTTTCTTGTCTTGGCAAATGATAAACAACTTACTATTTGTTTTAGTTATTTTTGTATGGAAATTTCTAGTACTCTTGGGCTTGTTCACAAAAGTTGTATTTTATCTTTGCTGCAAATATTATCTATTGCATTTGGTTTGGGGTAACTTCAAGCAGTGATTCATAAGGTTCAGTTTCATTCTCTGCCTACATACATATGGATCAAACTGCAACTAATAATATCACAGCATAGCAGATATATATCCTAAATATGAAAACAAAGCATATTTGAACTTTCCAGAGAGCTTGCTGTGAACTCCTAACATGTTAATGATTCCTTAACTGAGAGAAATGTTTAACTGCCCAGCATATGGCAACATTCTGGTTACTCAGTTAGCTATGAAGAATTAAGTTGAAAGTAATGCTACAATACATGTTTCCCCCCAAGTATCTCTTATTGGCTTGGTAAATTCAATTTTATTATGGTTTTTTATGTTAGGTGAAAGACCTGCTTTTTCCAAAGATATGTTACCCTAGTCATTGTGACAGCTTAACCTCTTAAACAGAGATGGAATATCTAAGGGCCTCAAACTCATGTTTGCAGATCTCAAAACAACCTCATGCAAGGTGCAAAAAACATTCAAGTTCTCCTATTCTATCCAAAAATACTGAAAAGAAAATTGGAAAAAAATATAGCAAGCACTCACTAACATCACTACTTCCTGCAGGTTTAGACGACAGAAATATTTTAAAAAAGATAAAAAGTGAAACTCCTAGTTCTTACATTTCTAAATAGTCAGGTGTAATTAAAGTGAAAGGCACTTTTTTTTAATTAAGTGACTATATTCAAGAAAATAATTTAGGAGGAAAAAAATGAAAGAATGGATTTAAATAAACGTTCTTGATATTATCGGGTTTATCCCGATATTAAATTCCAGCACCTTGTTCTCCAGTTGGTTGCTAATAATTATTAAATTTTTAAAAACAAAAACAAATAATGGTATATGTAAGAACTCCTTCAATCTGACCTCAGCTACATCTGGCTTCACAGACACATCATGTGATCTTCTTAGCAAAAATGCAAAAGTTTGTCACTGCCTTCTTCTGAGTTTTTTTTTTTCATTTACTTATTATTTGAATAGAAGATTACTAACAAATTTCTGTATTATATGTTATGATAATACAGAAATTTGTTAGTAATCTTCTATTCAAATAATAAGTAAGTTTTGCCTAGCTTCCAAACTCAAATAAGATGGGTCAGGATGCTGCCTTCTGCCAAAAGATAATGGCTATATAGTATCTAATTTGCACTGAAATATAGTCAAAACCTACACGGGAACCACTTTCAAAAAAGAGGGCATGTTCTCATGGATGCAAATGACATGAGCATTATGCAGATGTTCAAGAAAAATATTGTGCATGTGCCAAAGCATTTCAGGTATTTTCTTCAACCTTACATTTTAAACTCTCTCTCACACATTAGTATCTTATGAAGGCTTCATTTTTCACTACTTCTGAACCAATACGTATTGGTACTTTTAGGCAAATTACTTCCTTCATGAGAATTGCCACCTCGATTCTCACAATCTAAAATATATTCAGAAGACAGCCCATCTAAGAGCCAAGTGACACAACTAAGCAAGGGTGAAAATATATAAATCAACTAAAAAAATCACAATCCTTTCATCAGTTCATCAGCTATTTCTCAACTTTGTAAAACCTTAAGTGGAAGAAGAAAGATAAGCTATCCTGGCTTTCTAAAACCCTTACTTGTAGTATGACACTTATGCTGAATTGGATTAATGTGTTGCCATAACTTGATTTTTCAAACAGGATATACAACTTATAGAATTAAACCACAGATCTATAACACCATAAATCTCTTCCCTTTCTAAAAAGGGGCAGACAAATCATTCAAAACTCACCCAAACCAGGAAGCTCTAAAGATTGAAAGCATGAAAGGGTCACTAACCATGAATAGGACCTCTGTCCCCTCCTCCCGGTGTGATCCTCCCACTGCATTCAACCAATTAAAGCCTCCTGAAAGGAAATAGAAAGGGAAAAACAGTTATGGAAAGGGTAACGGTCAGCTAAAAGCTGAGTTCCCCTTGCATTATTCTAGATGTCTACTAGTCATCTAGACAAAACTGAAGGATTCCCATTCTAAGTACTAGTAAGATTAAACTAGTAGAAAAGCTGTAACCACAACGTTCTCAGGCCAACCATCAAATTATTTAACAAACAAAAAGCTTAATCTGAAATATATTTCTAAATACATTGAGCCAATTATCTTTCACTTAACCGTAACTTTTTACTATTGCCTGCTTCTAATTCCAGACAAGAACTAGCAATGTAATTTGCCCTGGCAATATTTATATTGGTGATTTCATCTATTAAGTGAGTTTACTGTGATAAATATGGTGTAAGCATAGGAAAACTCCTCAATGTTTATATTATTTCCTTTATACAAAGCCACCATTCTAAAATAATACACAAATCAACTACTGCCATCTTTCCAACTGGAAAAGTGCACACCATAAACTCATTGGCACTGCTGCGAAGTCTATAAGATGAAGCCCACACATTCAGAAGTTGCCAAGGTTGACTAACACTGCTTTATAATTAGCTCTCAAATGAGAGATGCTCAATTATCTCCGAAGTGAACTCTATATTTTTCTAGGAAAATGAAAACTATGTACTGAACTACTGACAAAGCAATCCTTTGGTGGAACAGAGAGGAAGAATCACCAATTTTGAAGTCTTTTTTTTTCTTCTTTTTTTCAAATAACTCCCTACGGAGTATTTTTTTAATCACCAACCACAATGAAAATTTCACTAAGTTTCATGAGTAGTTTCTGGGCTTTAAATTTGGTAATAACAATAGACCATAGTAGCTTGCAGATCCCACTGCCTGCTCTGACACAATGCTGACATACCATATTGGTTCCACAGGTGCAGCAACTGTAGTAGAATTTGCTACTAACTACTGGAACAAGAAGTCCAATCTCCAGTCCATCCTGGTCACCTCTAAAAATATGTGCCTGCATTTTGAAGCTGGTAGGACATACGTATATGTTTATGCTTGCCTTTTTAAACTCCTTCGTATAGCTGGAAGAGTATAAATGCTTTAAAGGAGTAAAGGTGGATGGTCTCCAAATTTTCTATATTGTAGATCTAGCCAACGTTGAGAAAACATTTTCCCCTGAATATTAAATGCAAATAACTAGATTTCTAAGAATGCACTGGAATACAAGTGTAGCCATTAACTCCCATTACATTCAGTATACCAAGAAAGTTGAAAAATATTTGGTTAAATTCCAGCAAGGCAAATTCCCGGTGGTGCTAACCTTCGCAAAGCTTTTATGTCATTTTGATTTATGTAATCTGCAAACTTATGGTAATTGCTGTGTTTCTTTAGTTTCTTAACTAAGTTTATTTTACAGTATCCTGCAGCATTTTCTTATGTATACTCTTTGTGTTTTTTAAGTATAACGATTGTAGAAATGGTAAAGTCATTAAAGTAGCATTCACAGACTATGTAATCAAGATCACTGACTTAAAAGTGTCAATGTCAAACAAAACCAAGAGAAGACAAGAGCAAACAAGTAAGTTCTAATTTTTTTATGAAAAGCTTCCACAGTGAAAGCTGGCTTAATTTCCATCAGAAGGTTGTTCATTTGCTTTCACAAGAGACTGTGGGCTGGGCTTCATAGCCTGATAACATCAGATAATATATTGAATTGAGCACCCTCAGCAGAATATCATGATCACATAAATATGCAAGAAAATAAGCAGTTCCTCAAACAACTTGCAACTCATAAACTTATCAATCAATACCACCTGGGAGATGTCTTAATAGCCTTTAACAAGGCTTTATGAGAAGCCTTGTGTTCTGTACTAGCTGCAAGCTGCAGTCTCCCCTCAATAAGCGCCTCACAGAAAACACATTACCACAATGCCCAAACTACAAGTTGCTTGAATATGGTGACAAGGAATTCATTTCTGGAAATGTTATATCAGGTTGCTTTGAATATCAGGGATACTGTGGCTTTCACTGACACACATTAATGATTACATGTGTTCCTGCAGATGAAGGGAAACCCATAGATGAGCATTAACTTAAAAGTTATAGGTAGCCTTCGACTTACAACCATTTGTTTAGTGATTGTTCAAAGTTACAATGGCACTGTAAAAAGTGAATTACCATTTTTCACACTTATGACCACTACATTATCCCTATGGCCACATGATCAAATTTGAGGCACTTGGCATGTATTTATGAATCGCACTATCCCAAGGTCATGTGATCACCATTCATAACCTTCCCAGTCAATGGGGTAGTCAGATTCAATTAACAGCCACAATTCACTTAACAACTGCAATGATTTGTTTAACCATGGCAAAAGGTCATAAAATGAATGCAAAACTCAATTAACAATTCCACACATAGTTCAGTGATGGAAATTTTGGGCTCAATTGTGATCACAAGTTGAGGACTACCTGTACTGTGTTGCTAGATAAGTACAGATAGTTCTCAACCAGCATCTGGTTCTTTTATGTCCCTTGGAGTTACGAAGGTCTCTGGATGGGTGTGTTATGGGAGTAAAGGACTTCTGATCATTGTATAATGTCATTGTTCTGTAAATGATGGACAGTATTTTAGACAGTGCTGTTAGTGAAGCAAGACTCTGAAAACATACCAGAAATATATGTATCTGCTTACAAGCAAACATCCCATTTTGTTTCATCTGAAATGCCTGCTTGAAACATGTTGTAACATGCTGATTTATCAACAATATAAATCCCTGCCCCTCCCCTTCACAGAAAGACACAATTTCTGTGGAGATAAATATTGATAAAATGAGCCCATAAAAATGTCAATGTTTTTCTAATTTACAATGCCCTGATAGATTTTTGGAGCCTTTGACTATTTATGTAATGCTATGTTAATGTTAAAATGTTTAATAATATCAATACCCACAATACCAATATTTAGGTAGGTGTTATTGTTTTTTAATGGCCACGTAATGTACTAAATTAAGTAGAATGGTCTAACATCAAAAAAGGATGAATTACACCAAGGGGAATAAATTCTAACTGAGCTTATTCCAACACAGAAGATCTTGAAACGCTTCACTAAAACAGTATTTTGAACTTCTGAAGGCAAAACAAAATTTGGCCTCCAGAAATTGTGGGTGCTCCATCATCAGAGGCTTTGAAGAAGAGACTGGACTATCATTTATCTGGAATGGTATAGAATATCCTGCTCAAGTAGAGGTTTGGACTAGAACAGGGTTCACCAACCTTTCGGATCTCAGGACCGCTAAATTTTAAATCCTGCAGACCACTAATACGAATCCAGTGTACCTCTCTCTGAAGCGCCTGAACTCCCAGTGACAGGATGGGGTCCTTCAGGCACTTAGCTTAGCCACCCGTTTCTGCAACAGGAAACACTCAAAGATCCATTTGGGCCCGCTTCCCACAGAAAACAGAACACCGGGATCTCTCATCTCTCTCTCTCTCTGTTATAACAGCAACAACCACTTGATATGAAGATTGTTTCTATCAATTCTAAGATCATGAGGAAAACGTGAACATGTTTAATGTAAAAGAGATACTCACAAGAGTATCTTACAAGCTTCACTGTTGGATCCACCCATTGAATCATAGTAAGTGATGGTTTTTTTCCTGAAATCAGTAACCTAAACAAGACAAAAATTTTATATCAAGACATTGGCACAATCTTATCCAGAAATATATACTTTTGACACATTTGGGATAGTGCAGGAAAAGCATTTAAAAAGCAAGCAGTTGGCAAAGTAAAAATGCAAAAATGAAAAGCCATCATAAAAGAATGAATTTAGAATGCATTCAGAACAGACAAGGAACATTTGAAAGAACTGGTGTAAATTCACTTGAACACTTACACATATATACATAATATACTTACTGCTAGACACCAATGGACACCAAGGTGAATAGGAACCAATAGAATGTCCACAGAAAATATATCTACTTTTTTAGTCCAACGTTTTACAGCTGGATATCCAGCAGTTTTTAATTTGGTGAAGAAAAATGTGTTAAATGCATGAACGGTTGGAAAGCCTTTCTGTTTACTCCTCTCCATCAACATATTCATGTAAAAATTAATAATCTGTGTGTGAGAGAAATACATGTTAGTATTTGGTACTTTTTAAAAAAAAAACAGCTCTTCTCTATTCCTAAAAAGCATCTACCTACAGGTGTATGCCACTAAAACTCTTATGTCATAACCTGGGTGAAGCAGTGCATCATCAGGCAACAATTTTTGAACCAAGTGCCCTTAATGGGCTAATTTACAGAATGCATCCAAAGTCCAGGACCCATGACTCCTAAAGTAATTAAATTTGGAGAAGTTGTAGGTGCTTCAGTGCTACCTACTGCTGTGCTGTTGCTGTATCATGTGATTTTCATTTTCACCTGTCATGAGTTTCCCAGCCAGTCTCACAATCCCTCACTCTTTACCCCATCCAGCAGCAGCCACTTATTTTCCTACAGGGAAGGGGAAGAAAGGAAAGAAGGAAGATTCCAATGATCCCTGCCACATTAATAAAGAAATTCAATGGGGAAGCCAAAAGGAAATCAGAAACTGCTTCTTCTCCAATGGCTTCTTTTTTTTTTTTTTTTNCTTCTCCAATGGCTTCTTTTTTTTTTTTTTTGTGGCCTGCCTTTGGTCATTGTGTTTCTCTTTTTAGGAAATACCTTACTGCTGATGGGGTGTACCCAGTCTGGCCCTTCGCTAGACAGTTGCTGCCACGCAAGTCCTTCTTCCTAAGGTCTCATGAAGAAAATATGTATGATTTCAAGAAGGACTCTCAAAGGGTCAGGCCAGAATTGCTTGATTAGCAGTGGGAGCAAGAAGATGATAAAGGTCATCTGGGGATGATGGAACACAGGAGGGTAGCAGCTGCCGAGTGCAGGGGGCCAAAGGGCAGAGATGGAGGGGAGAGCCAAGGGATGGGGAAAGTTGAAGCAGCTCTGCAGTCTTAAATATGAGAGGGCTGCCCCATATTTTGTCATGTATTGAGGGGGGCACTGCAACTATCATAACTTTGCAGACTGGGCAAGTGCCATTAATTCAGTGCCTCTGTAATTTCAAATGGTCACTGAACAAATGAGCATGACTAAAGGATTAACTGTACAAATCTCACTAGACAACACAATAGAGAGAAATGGATGTAAGTTACTTTTAAAAAGCAAACTTCAACTGAATGTTAAGGGAAAAATTCCAAACAGTAAGAATAGAGAGAACAGTATAGCCAATTATCTAGAGCAGTGGTGAATGTATTTGAATGATGGCTAGACAGCCACCCTTCGGGATACCTACAGAGGATGGACTCAAAAAGCCTTTAAAACTGACAATTAATGAGTTTAAAAATTATGTTTGAAACAGAGACTGAATATTTACCTCATCATTGAGCCAGTTGAGATGCTTAAGGGTCTGAATGTCTTTCCGAGTGATGGTTAATCGGAAGGCTTCACTCAACACTTCATCCTGGTTTCCACTTCGTAATACATTTTTTATTTCTTTCTCCATTTCCTATAAATGGTGAGCAGAAAAGAGAACTGGGTTTCACTGATGTTTTTAATCCAAGCTGAAAATTAGACTCCTAATGAAAAGCTTCATTATGAAGGATAATGCCAAAATGCAGAGTGAGAACACAAAATTTGGGAGGGGAAGGCTATGGATCAGGAAGATTATTATATATTGAAAAAGATTTAACATAATTATGTTCTACAAATATTTTTTGGGAAAATTCTGGAAATGTTTTGATTACCTCATATATTTTAATGTTGCAAATAAAGAGTTTGAAATTAAAGGGTTCCCCCCCCCCCCCCC
>BHFT01044860.1:0-15218 GCA_004320025.1 Laticauda laticaudata
CTTTTGGATTGGTTCCTAATGAACCAATCCAATACTGGTCTTTCTAGCCAATCATATTGCATTGTTTGGAGTATACCTTTCTATACAGAACAAGTTGCATTAAATAAAAGTATCCTACCCCTCCTAATAGAGCTTATGCATGTATTATATCACTTTTAATCTTATAATTGTAGAAATTGCATACAAGAAAATTAAAATTATATTCTCACCTTAGTTATTTTATTGTACTTTTGCTGGCCCTAGACAGGTAGAATAACTACCGTATATCAAGTTGTACATGCAGAATAATATTGGCCCCAACTTCAGTATTTGAATACCATCAAAAATGATAACAAGAACCAGATCTTTCACATTTTCCAGTATAAATTGAGATGCTGTTTACTGCTGCATTGAAATGCACATGGGAGCTACCAGTTGATTGTCATTAGATTAATTTTAGATTGACACATGCTTACTCCATAATAATCCTATTACATTTGAGGGAAATAATTCTAAAGTATGCACTGTATGTGAAATATTGTAGATTTGGGTTTTTTTTAGTATAGTCACATATTGTTCAACAATTTTTGAACAATAATTTAATTTTTTAAGCAGTGCTTGCAACATCAAACAATATTCTAAAACTGGCTTTAGAATGTATGGATTCATAGTCTGAATGGGACTATTCAAAGTACATTTGAATTGAACTATTGAACTAAAGTAACTAAATGGGGCTAGGAAATATAATCAAGTATTTTCAGTACTCTCCTGTTATTTGAAACATTCAGAATATGTGTCTTGATCTAGAAGACGTCTGTTTCCCAGAGCACTGTAATAATAGTACAGTGCTTAGTTAACTAACATACTGACTCAGTTAATATTATATTTGGTTCTTATTTAAAAGGTGGAAATTGCCACTTTAATAAGAGACTGAACTCTCCTCAGCAACAGCCAACTAGCTTTGTGGCAGATCATTTAGTCATGCTAAAAAATAACACAGGGTTGGCATGTATGAGTTTTAAGAATCTGAAGCTTCCTTTTGCCTCACAGTTTAACGTATAAAGCTGTGGCACAACTTCCCGGAGATATCAGAAGTGGAAAATCTGAACATGACTCAGTTAAATGTATGTTGTGGTCGAGCAGTGAATAAGGTCAGCACTGCTATAGCTGGTTGAAGGGGACCAAACCTCCAGGAGAGACGGCCTTGGTTCCTTTTGACCAGCCAGAGCAATGCTTTTCTTCTAATGTATGTGTATGTGTGTGTGTGTATATATATATATATTAAAAGCACTACAATGACGTGGGATAATACNGTAAATACCCGCGAAAACTTAAAAAAACAAATACACACACACACACACACACACACACACACGCTAATGAATATGAAGTCATCACCAGACCTTCAGAGGAACAAGTGGACAGCATACAAATGCTACAGGTTGACCCTAAAACCTATCTACTCTTATGTGAACTTCAAGCTGAAAAGCTCTCTTTTTTGGTAGCTGGGCTAAAGAATCATCATCTGAGTTTAGTTTTTTTTTAAATGGCAAGATTTGGCAGGATTCAGAGACACAACTCAATACTAGTACATGTAATAGTGCTTATCTTCCCCTTTGAAAGAAATGGGTTTTTCCTCTTACTTGAAGAAAACACTGTTGTCAGCTGGAATCACCTGCCAATTGTCATTCAAACACTGGTTTTTGTAAAGCTATTCCAGCTGTACCTGACTGACAGCTGCCAGGGGCTGTTCAACTCCTTGGCACGTGGCAACTTTGTAACCGCAACAAAAGAAGCATTTTTCTAGCCTATATAGAACCCATAAACAATGAATGTATGAGGCTCATCACCAGCTGGGTGAAACTTAAAAGTATTTTCCAGATTTCAACTTTCTGTAAGTTGCTTAAACCATTCATGGATTTCTATGATTTAGGCATGATTATGCATGATGGATATTTTATGATGTATCCTCTATTTTATGGAGCAACATATAATCAATCAAAAATGTTAAATAAGTAAAACCAATATAGGGGTTCTTTCATACTGGTATTAAGTGACCAATTTCCGATTTAAATCCTGTATTATTATATTACAGTAGATTATTTCAAATAAAAAAAACTTGTCTAGAGCAGCTAGATATAAAAAAGGATCTAAAATAACCAGACACAAAGGAGAATATCATACTCTTATATGTTAGTTTTCCCATTGTTATAGCCCTAGGATGTGACACTGTTGCTATCAAAAATCCTGACATAATTAAAGTCACAGAAGTTGTATAATACTATATCATGTTCTGACCTCACTCTGAGTCTTTTCACAATTTATTTCATATCTTGATTTTTTTATAACCTCAATTTCCATTTGCTAGATGTATTTTTTCTTTTCTAAACTACACAAAGAGATAATTGTTACCATCTGCACTTATTTCTCTCTTTGGCCAAAGGTACAAAAGGTATATCTGCCATTTAATGAGAAAGAAATTGATTAAAGCATACACTGCTAATTGAAATACATAATAATACTTAAAAATATATTGGATAAATTTATTTAGTGACAATTGCAGTCTGTTTGCATACATTCCAATAAGCCAAGAATATTTCACATTTCTGAAATTAGGACAAAACCTTAATTGTAGCATAACTGATTTCTCTGTCTTTCTCTTTCTCTCTTGTTTCCATATTATGAGAGAGAAGTATAGGTATATACATAAGCAGAAAAGAATTCTTCAAGGGCAGATTCATCCTTCTGAAACCACACACTTCCTTACATTCCATAATAATGTAATTCATATGGGATTATAAAGAAGTGTGTTGTCCCAAAAAGGGAAATTTCCACTTCTGTCAGGAAAAAATACTAGTAATCTGGAAGCTTGTCTGATAATACATTCTCACTAAAAGGATGCTTCTAGAGAAGGTTATTAATGTGCATTTTCAAACAAAGAATTTTGTTGGAGATTCAGATTGTATTGTTTTCAGTTGTAACTCTTCCATTTTTTTGTATCCATCTTTTCTGAAGCCATCATTCATTTTTTTTCTTTCTGAAAAAAAAAGGGAAGAAAAAAAGCGATGTTTCTGGAAAGATCCCAATTTTCCAGAAGATGATAATTATATTTCCTTAGTTTCAGAACAGTTGAATAACTTTGGTGTGTACCTATACAATCTGGTCTGCAAATTCTACACATATTAAATACACCAGATCATAAAAGACTTTTGGAATGTTTTCATCCTGCCTTCCATTGTTAAATGACATTAGAACTGAATGTGCTTTAAAATGATCAGCTACCATAGATGGCATCCAAAGAATAGATTAATCTTCCAATAAATATGAAGCTTGATAAAATTCACTCCCCAGTCTATGTGAAACAGAATGTATTATTTGTCCAATGAAATCTACACTTTTTAATCATTTTATAATGTGGACTGAACTTTAAAAACTGCATACAACAATATGTATATTGAAAGAAAAGAATGAATTAAAGTGTTAAAGGAAACATATATTACTTTTTTAAAAAACAGCTTCGATTAAGGATATAGTAATTTATTGGGAAAATGCATACAACTTTTTGTACCTTTTGTGGCCAAATTTAGTAATATATACAAAAAAAAAGTGAAAAGTAACCTTAATAAAATTAGATGATCCACTTTTACATAGTTTAAGCTTTTATTTAAAATTGTCTCAAAATTATTTTTAAATATTAAATTTGTATCCTTTTCACCTTGTGTAAGCACTTAAAGTGGTTTCTAACAATAAATTTATCTTATTTTTTCATATAATTAGTATCTTTCTTTCCCATTCAGCTATGCCTGATGGGTCATGTGCCATGTCAAAAATTACATCTATAAAAAAGGAATAGGCATGCTTAAGAAATAGGAATAGGAATGTTTAACAAACATAAACAAAAAAAACCATTTCCTTTAGTTTTTCATACTGATTTTTTATGAAATAATAAATCTAAGCAGCATGGAAAAAAATAATATGTGACTGGGTCACAGCTATTACAGAATGGATGGAAGGAAGGAAGGAAGGAAGGAAGGTAGGTTGAAAAATCCCTTGTCTATGGAAAGTCATTTACAAATTTGCATGTATTTTTTAATAGGACAAACAACGAAATTGGACATGAGGAATCATAATTATGGAAGTGCTGCCTATATTTGCCTTAAAGGAAAGAATCAAAACATGGTTAAGCCTCTTAGCATTATGAGTAATTTCAGCCTAATATGCCACTGGGTTTAATGATTGGGTTGAGATAGGGTTAGAAGGAGGTGAGTTGATGACATGATCTGGAAGTGAAGGATGTTCTTCAGAGAGAGCTCAAGTTATGACCTCAGGGAATATCTATTTTGGACATAGATAAAAGAATGCCTAACTCTGCAAGGGGTTAGTTCCAAGTGCTAAGTAAACTACTCTTCCTTCAGAAGTCAGAGTCAGAAAAGGGAAGGGCAGATAAAACAAGGTAGATAAACCACCCAGCCAAGATATTTCTTGCCTCAAATGAAACAGTACATAGCACCTTTTACTATGGGCTCCAGAGCCTAAAAAACTGAAGTATGTTTCCTGGGAGAGAAATATATAATATTGAAATATACAATATTTTTTAAAAAGTCCAAAGACTTCAGGCCATTCCAGACAAGGGCTGCCTGGTGATTAGAATGAGATAAAGAGAGCAGCCTTGCCTCTTTAGCTTTGACCCACTTATGGTCAAAATGTGACCAGAGGCCTTTCCTAGGATGCCCATCAGTGCTTGGCTCCTGATTCTCTCCCACTTTTACTTGCAGGGAGTTCTGTAAAAGAAGAAGAAAAGCAAACTGTCCTGCAGACTCTAATTGACAAACAACACTCCCAGCAATAGTAGCTATAGTTCATTCACCAAGATTAATCAATGTTCTACTTTTCTGACTCTCATAACTAAGAAATATTTCCCACCCCCACCAACGTAGCAATAGCATTACTCAAGTAGTTCAAGATCATTTCAAGGTTGTGTCCTTACCACCACAACATATTGTCTCATTTTCTAAAAGTGTTGAAACAAACTCAGAGAGGAGTATTCCAAGCACTAAGATCAAATATATCACACAAGGAAAAATCACATCTCTGTCTAAACATTTGCAGCTGGGTAGGAAATCAAACTGGCAAAGCAGAGAAGTAATAACTGCAGTTGTGTGAATTATTCCATCAACTTTATCAGTTTACAGTATAGGATATTGTTTTGCAACCATGATGGCTGGGGAATTCTGGAAGTTGACATCCACAGAATCTTCAAGTTGTCAAGACAAAACTGAAAAACACTGTTATAAGATTTAGGTTGAACTCTTTCTGATTATGAGTAGAGTTGGGAACAATATAAATGAAAAAGAAAATTTTGCCAAAAGTTTTAAAAGTTAAGTAATATAATATAGCAAGACCAATAGAAAATAAACTTAACTCCATTTTTTTTCTCATTAAAAATAAACAAAAAACAAATTAAAGGGGACAGATTGAAGAAGTTACTAACACCAAAGTTCAATTTTCATCTATAAATAGAGATGATTATATAATGAATAAGCCTGATCTGGTGACAGTAACCCAATCATCTCTGGACTACAGAGTGACACATCTGTCCATTCCTGGCACGTAGTATACAATGGGAGACTGATAGATGCAGCTGTTTCTTACTCCTTCTAAATGAGTGACCATTTAAGTACGAAGCAATTGCGACCAAACATTTCCTATATTGTCAGTTAGAAAACTTTCTGGTTGTTTGATAAATAACGTACTTCTATATATTAAGTATAAATTATTCACTTACTGTATTTTTCTCTTGCTTTTCAAACAATCATTGTCAATCAAATGACTTACATCAATTAAAAGAGGCCCTGTTCTAGTGTAGCCATAGGGGGAGGTAAAAATAAAAATAAAAAGGGTGGCTGTATAAAAAGGGAAAAAAGCCTTGATATCATAGCTGTACCCATCACCTTTTAACCCCTTCCCCATGATACCTGCTTGGCTCTTAAGATAGCAATAAAAAGGGCAAGGTACACAACATATGAAAAAAGGAAGAAAAGGGAAGAGGAGCTGCATTGGCAAGAGTACCCCTCAAGCACCATCATAAAGTTTAAAAGAGTCAATTGTTTATGAAATGACTGCACAAGTGAAACTTCTGGATCCATTGGATTAAAATGTGGCTTACTCAATCTATACTAGTTAAGGCCCGACACTAATCTTTAAATTCTCTTTAAAGCAAGATATATAGAGTTGCCCCATATGCCTTACAGGAAATGTAGAATGTTAAACCACTATCCAACAACTTCAAATGATGTACCCTCATACCACCACTTTTGACTCCTGAAGGTCAATATAGATGTGGGAATCATCTTTAAGACCCCTCTATACAGTATTAGTTTTTTACTGTACATGCTAGGTTTCTGACTACCTGGAGAAGCATTTTGTATAATTTTACAGTAAGTAGTCTTTCAAGGTGATGTATGACTGCTAGATAATCTGCAATATTATTCCTAGCTTACAACATCTCCAGTTTTTCCTGAAACTAGTCCTAGACTAGTTGTTGCAGGTACTGGAAAGTGATTTTCTGAGACCTATATACCCAGGTAAGGGTTTTATTTGATTGTTTGATTGGTAGCATAGCTCTTCCTGAAAATCAACGAAGAATTTTTTTTTCAAGCAATCCTGTCTTCTGCCATTTCTGACACCCAGCTGAATTTTAGTATTGAATACTATTACTCAGTATATAAAAACAGCAAGGGATTTCTGGTGTTGGTCTGAGTAGCCTTTCTGGCCTAAGAGAATTATGGCAGACTACGTTGCTTGGATCTTCCTGGCATGCTGGCAGTGAAAAGCCCTTCTCATTCTATTTCTGTTCCACTGTTCTTAAATACCAAAAGCTGGTACAGCAAAGATAGCTAGGAAATTGAAGAACCTTCCAGCTGTTCCTCAACAAATGCCTTCTGATAGAAATTCATGTTTCATAAAATTTAGTAGCACTGATAAAGGGTTATGTTGTGCCTCAGCTACCCAAGAACTGTTGAAAAATACCAATGTAATGACAGATTACAATGTGCAACTACACTAGAAAAGAACTTCAAGCAAAAGATGGGGTGATTCAACAGCCAAATAAATAGAGATCAATTTCAGTGTCAGCTAAAAAAATAATTTAAGTTCTGGCAGGGGGAATAAAACTGAAATGTTTTTATTCCTTGAATTACTTTCTATATAAATTATAAATTATATTAAAATAATTGAGGTCTCCTTTAAAATGTTTACTGGAACATATTATGGGCATAAAATATATGCTTGAATATAAATTTAATAAGAAAGGTTCACTTTGGTTGTCAAAAACTGTTATATTCTTACATAAATGTATGCAGACTTGATCAACCAACTAAAATTAATGTAACAGGATACAGGCCCAATAAACTCTAAATTATAAGTAGTCCTGCACTAACTCCTAGCTGTGCTGTTTAGGAGCCTGACCAACATTCTGTCTATTTCTGAAATCTAAGATAGCTTTAGATGAAATAAAATTATGCATATATTTAAGGCATAACATAATGTATGAGACAGAACATAATGTAGTTTGTTTGGCATCTGGAAAACTGATTTATAAATCATAGGTAAACAAAAGATGTTTCTTCTCTGAATATTGGAACAACTTGGAATGTACCATTTAATATACACCTTTTCAGAAGTTAGTCCTATAATACTGAATTTAGCCAGATTTAACTTCTGAATAAATATACAAAGTATGATTGCTAGCACATCAAGCTCTTTGTTTAGTGAAGCCATACCATCCCTCAATTAATGGATGTGCTTTTCAGAAAGTATGGGAGTGCAATCTCACAAACTGCATAGTAATGTATATTTTAAATTCCCTAATTACATTAAAAGTACAGGTTATATTTATTGTTATGAATAAGCAAAATGTATTTGGAAATTTACTATAGAGATAGCATTACAATCAGAAAGAAAGAATGACTTAACTTTCCTTACCGAGAGATACTTAATGACAGCCTGCATTTGCTGTCTTAACAATGTGATATCTCCCTCTGGTTCTTCATTTTCTATTTAGGTAAAAGCTAATCTTTCTTAATAGTCCTATATTAATGCATTATGTACAAGAATAAGATATATTGAAGGCATTATATGTAAAATCAATAAATAACAATTAGAGCTTAAATGAAATCATTCTTGATAATACCTCATAAATCAACTGGAGTCTTCCTCTTGTTTCCTGTAACGCTGATGGACCCATAATTCCATCATCCATGTTTGTAGAAGAGTATGCCAAGGAAACATTTCTGCAGACAATCAGACCCAAAGCGTTATCTATCTTTAAAGATTTCTCCTAGAAACCTTACAGACTTATGATTGATTTTGTTTAGGGTTTTTAACTAATATGAAAAACTTTAATCATCTTCTTCTTCTTCTTCTTCTTCTTCTTCTTCTTCTTCTTCTTCTTCTTCTTCTTCTTCTTCTTCTTCTTCCTTCTTCTTCTTCCTTCTTCTTCTCCTCCTGCTCCTCCTCCTCTTTCCTTCCTTCCTTCCTTCTTTCCTTCCTTCCTTCCTTCCTTCTCTAAGATACCTGTGTTTGCTTAAATCAGTATTTTCTATTGCTTTGACTAAAATATATCTATTCCTCTCTTTTAATCCATGTAGAATTTTGCTTCTGACAACAATTCTTCAAGTCCTTTTTCACCCATTGTAAATCTGCTTAATGTCAGTTTCAGCTTTTCCCTTCTCTCTCTCTTATTTATTCCAAAAAAAAAATGCGTTGGAAAGTCCTGCATGATCTTTTTTGTAGTAGATGCACTTCCCCGCCTCTTAGCTTGGCCTCCCACCTGTCTATGTCCTTTATGGACCATAGCCATATCCACACCTCCTGTCTACCTCAATCATTAGCAATGACAGCAGCACAGAGAGCTGTTGAATTACACCTCTTCAGCTGTCCCATCTTTTGATTTTGCTTCATATAAGATATCATCTGGATAAGCAAATATAAGATGCTCTCAGAAAGAAATGTTTTCCTTACTATATAATTCAGTAGGATAAGTAGTTTGATATTGATCACTTCCAGTAAAAATTCACTGAAAAGGGGAATAAACTTATAAGAGGAAAATCAGGCAAGAAAGTAAAAGACAATTGGACATGGCAAAAAGCAGAACCTGAACTAGAATAAATCTATAAAATGAGAAGTTGACACCCCTCCCCTACCCACACATGTAATGTATGTGTTTATAAATTGAATTAATGCAAGGAGATTTAGTAAATCCATTAAAATCTTTCTTCAGATCTGAGAATTTCCTTGAATGATTATTGAGAAATTTCAGTACATTTAAAATCTAGTCTTTTTGTTACCTTATAATTTCATTTCAGGATTCAACAATATATCTGACAAGAATATATCACAATTGAACAAAAGTACTTTTCAAACATATGTATAAATAGGCATTTCATTTATCAGGCATTTTTAAAATTATATTCTTTTGTGGTTTATTTTGTTGATACTATCTGTATTTTACTCCTTTGTTTTGTTTTTAAATTTTGTTGGATACAGTACCTTGAATATTTGTCACAATGCAAATGAGGATATAAATAAAAGCAGGTAATAGTGAATAACAGTAATGATAGTAACAACAACAACAATATACTGGTTGATGAAAAGAAAAACCTTATTTTTGCACAAATGTAACAAAGAATTGGAGTTTCTGGAAATGTACTTCATCAAATATGATGTTATATGAGGATGCATGCTGGCTAAATCTTGGTGTAAAATCAGCATTAACTTGTTACTTAATAGGCTCAATGCTATTCCTTCTGCTGCTACAATTTCCAGTTTCACAAACAAATAATAAAGAAAATTAAATAAAATGAAATTTTCCAGAAAATGTACAAAACTGGGATCTGCAATTTTTCCAATTACTTTGGTATATGTATTTGTTTACACACATACATATTTCAATTTCTTAGCTGTATGTTTTAGGAGAGAACTGCTTTCAGAAATTTCTCATGCCAGAATATTTCTATTAAAAAGAAATGTCTCGAAAATGATATCTCTATTGTAGGAAATATTGTTGATACATTCTGCTTCATATAGCTCAGTTGTCTTGCCATATAAATTTTCCTTTTCCATGTATCACTGCCTGAAGCTTTCTTTCTTTCTCTGAAGAATGAGCAATCCAAAAATCAGTGCTGAACTACTTCATAAAAGCTACAGTCATCATTCTTCATAGCTGAAATTCTTTACTAAACAGGTGGGCTTCCAGTATGTCATGGGTCAGGACCAGAATGGCAGAAGAAAAGGATTTACAAGTAGACAAAAGAGAGAAAGGAGGTTAAACATACGAATCTACAAACGGAAAGGTTCAAATGTGAAGGGAAATATGTCTGCACAGAAAATGTTTTTACAAATTTCATGTAGCATATTCAGATTGAGTTCACTTATTATACTGAGTTATCATTTGCTTAAACATAATTTGGTTATTAAACCCAAATCGGGGCAGTTCACACAGAATGCTAAGTCAAAAACAAACAAGCCAACACATTAATGATTTATGTGGGATATCTAATCCCAAACTCTGCGCAATCAATATTTATCCTACCTCATTATTCATTCCTTTTACACAAGGAAGAAATGATGACTTTTTTTTAATAGGATAGCCATATTTTCTTAGTGGAAAAACTTTTGTTTATTTGTTTGTAAAACTGGAAACTGCAATAGCAGAAGGAAACCAGAGGCATTGAGGCTTCAGATTCTATCTAGTCAACAAAACAAAATAAAACAAAAAGACAAAAACCCCATTGTTACTTTCATGTTGGAAATATCTACCAATGTGCTTCTGGGTTGAAAGAATTACCTGGTGATATCACCTTGCCCAGGGTACACCCAAGGGAATTCTTTTCATGTCCCTGATATTTTCCCAACGAAGTGGTACCTATTTACCTACTTTCATTCTCATGCTTTCAAACTGGTAGGTTGGCAGGAGCTTGGGGCAAGTAGGGGGAGCTCATTTTGTCATGAAGCTTATGCCGACAGATTTTGAACTGCTGAGCTGTCAATCTCTCAAAAGGTCTTCTGACTTAGCATCCAAGCTGCATGAGCCACCGTGGCCCCTCAAAAAATAAAACCTGCCTTGGCAATATCATTGAGAATATTAAAATATGCCACTTTCTGTTGCCTAATCAGAAGCAAATTATTTCCGAGCAAAAGTTCAAATTTTATTTAAATCTGAGAAAGACCATCTGCAAATAACAACAAGTTGCCGACTTCTAATGCACATGAGAGAGATTGGTTCTGTGCCTGGGAAAATGGTAATGGAGAACCATTGAAAATTTACTTTGATGATCTCCATCTCTCTCTCTCTCTCTCTCTCTCTCTCTCTCTCTCTCTCTCTCTCTCTCTCTCTCTCTCTNTCTCTCTCTCTCTCTCTCCCTCCCTCCCTCCCTCCCTCCCTCCCTCCCCCTCTCTCCAGGTAGTTGTCAACTTATGACCACAATTGAGTCAAAACATTTCTATTGCTAAGCAAGAGAGTTCTTAAATACATTTTGCCTCTTTTTACTACTTTTCTTATCATAATTGTTCAGTGAATCACTGATGTTGTTAGATTGGTAACATGGTTATAATGTGAATCTGGCTTCCCCATTGTCAGAAGGTTAAAAAAAAAAATCACATGACTGTGGGACACTGCAACCATCATAAATACATGCCAGTTTCCAAGCATCTGAATTGATCACATGACCATGTGATGCCATTGTAATTCAGAATTGTCACTAAATGAAAGGTTGTAAGTCGAGGACTACCTCTATGGTATACATGAGGAAATGCCTTTTTCTTTCTATTGGTTTCTCTAAGCACAGAATAGGCCTTAATTATCATTAATTATCCTTTTAATCAGGTTTCGTGAAGTGATAGGGGACTGAACATTCTGTTACACAAGTAATTATTTACACCTTCTATAGTTAAGAAGCATTACTTAATTTCAAATTCACAGGTAGGATCAGAATCAAATCTTTAATACCTATAATTATAGATGACTCTTTAAAAAATGCAGGAAAAAGTATTCAGTTAAAAACAAGGAATAATTCCCACAAAATATGGCTTTAATACAGAATTCATCTTCCTGAAAATCGGCTTTCATTTTATAAAAAAGGCAAGTTAATAAATTTTGGATAAACAAAAAAGCTCTAAAACTGTGTAAGTCCAGAAGCCAGTGAAAGAAGATCTAAAGTGGAAGAGGCTCATTTTCCAGTTAGTTGTGAAGGGCTTTCTTTGTGCTCCAGCCTGTACTTTGGAATATTCATAGAACATAAAATAATAGAGTTGGAAGGAACCTTGGAAGTCTTCTATCTAGTCCAACTCTCTGCTCGAGCTGGAGACCTATTTCAGATAAATGACTGTCCAGTCTCTTTTTGAAAGCCTCGAGTGAGGAGTTTCCCACAACTACTGAAGGCAAGCTATTCCATTGGTTGATTGCTCTCACCATTAGGAAATTTCTCCTTAATTTTAAGTTGGTTGTAAACCAACTCTTTGATTAGTTACAAACCATTGTTTCTTGTTTTGCCTTTTCATGCTAGTTGACCATCTTGTCTTTGTAAGAGCCCCTCAAATTTTGGAATACTGCTGGTCATGTCTACCCTAGTCCTTCTTTTCGTTAGACTCAACATACCCAATTCCTGTAACTATTCTTCTTATTTTATAGTCTCCAGCTGTGCTGTCCCAGCCAGTCTATGGGAATTGGATCGTTACTTAGGAATTATGAGTTGTCCCCTTAAAGGAATGCATCATGGTAAATGTAGTTAAAGATAAAGATAAATATAGTTCATGTCACGTGGCCACATCTGTAATCCTGATTGGTCATTAAATTGACCCTTGAGGGTTGGGGGAGGTTTCCCTCCATTCTTGCCTGGACTCATGAACTGATAGTAGCTTTTTCTACTGCTACGAGATGGGTTAGAAGATAACCATCTTTTACCTGCAAGGCTGATATACAAAGGATTGGTCATTATAGAAGAACTTCATCACAAATGTGAGTTATGGAGATACCTGATGTTCCAATAAATGTACCTTGTTATGGATATTTTGTGGAATTTATATATCTGCATCTGCACAGCTACAAATCCATCTCTGTGCATGAGACAGGAAACCAGCCCCCTAATTATTTTTGCTGCTCTCTTCTGCGCTCTTTCCAGAGGATCTTTCTTATATTGTGGAGACCAGAAATGGATATAGTGTTTCAAGTGTGGTCTTACTAGGCTTTGTAAAGTGGTAGTAGAACTTCACCTAATCTTAATTCTATCCTTCTATTAATGCAGCCTAGGATTGCATTAGCTTTTTTGCCTGCTGCTGCGCACTGGTGGATTATATTTCAATGACTATCCACTAAGATTCCAATATCCACCTCAAAGTTACTGGCATTAAGCCAAATTTCACCTAATCTGTATAGATACAGTTGGTTTTTCTTGCCTGAGTGTAAATTCTGACTTTTATCTATGTTGATTTTCATTTTGTTACATAGGGCCCAGTGTTCAAGTCTGCCAATATCTTTTGGGAACTTGAGCTTGTCTTCTGGGGTTTTGGCTATTCCTGCCAACTTAGTATTATCTGCAAATTTGATGAGCTCCCCTTCAATGCCCTCAGAACATTTATGAAGATACTGAAGAGTACTGAGCCTAAAATGGAATCTTGAGGAACCTCACTGCTTACTTCCCTCCACATGGATGTAATTCCATTGAGAACTAAATGTGGAATGTGGTTTGTCAGCCAGTTATAAACCCATCTGGTAGTGGTGCTGTCTATCCTGCTAAAATATTTAATATGACTACTATTGTATCTTTTGGATCTTGTTGAAGACATGTTTTCCCTATGTGAACATTGGAAAAGTGATTTCACTTTGTTGTGGATTCCCTTCCCGCCCCATCTTTTTAATATAAATACTTCACATATTTGAATTCATGGTTTTAAGATTGTCTTTTATTTTACATTATTGAAAAACTCCTTGGGATGCACTCATATGGAAGCAGCTGAAAAATGTGTTATATGTATTAACAACAATACATCAATATTATGAGCCTTCATAGTTCAATTGCAAATAACCTTAAAACGTATACATGTGCTTGATTTGCTTCATCTGTAAAGGCTGGAAGATTCAGTTTTCCCCAGGAAATTTCTGGATTCTTTTGGCCCAGAGCCTGTTTTGTAATCTAGACAGGTTCAAGGGCAGGAGTGTATTGGAGCAATTGTGGCCTTCCACACCTGCTTGCACAGTTGTGAGGGTAGGGAAGCAGTTGCTGGTTAAGACAAATTCTGAGAGTTCTTTGGCCATGGGAGGCCCAGTGCAGCTGCTCTCTTTCTTGAACATTTTGAAGTGAATTTTGTATATATGATTTTCCTCAGAAATTTGGAAATGTTCTAGTAAAACTGAAATCTTTTATGTATCTCTTATTAATGTAATATTCATTCCCTTAATTTCATTATTTATACTTTGCAATGAAGAAAATCTCAAGTGAGGGAGTGATACCAGCTACTATCTAAAGACTGTAACTGAAGAAAGTAATGTGATCAAATATTAAAAAGAAGCAGTGACCTGTTTTATTTAATTTTTTTTTAAATACTAAGACATCATGGCTGGAATGAAATGGAAGATATCAGGACATACTTCAATATTGTATCTAATTAATATTCAAATATGATGTATTTTAGAATTTCATATTAATCTGTTAATTAATTGGGTATTAATGACTATCCTTATACTTACATTTTTTTCTTTAAATATTTAAATAATAAATGTGAGCATAAGAATAATGCAAACAACTAAAAAAAGAAAGAAAAGAGTGGAATAGAATAGAATAGAATAGACAATAATAAGAGACTAGACTAGACTAGAACAGAACAGAAGAGAACAGATTACTTTATTGGCCAAATGTGATAGACATACAAGGAATTTGTCTCCAGTGCAGAAACTCCTCAGAAGTCTGCAGAGGCAGGTCATGTGAAAGTGGTTCAATTACTTAGCGTGTCTCCTGTATATAATGTCTCCTGTATACAGTCCAAGTTTCACTGGTATACATTGGAATAGTTAGTAACACCGCTCAGTAGACTTTGAGCTTTGTAGTAAGGTTTATTCCATGGCAGTCCCAAACATTGGTCAGAAGTCTGCCAAATGCAGAGCTTGCCTTGACGATTCTGCAGTTGACCTCAATGTCAATTGTCACTGTTGGAAAGAAGCACGTGAGACCGGGTTCCAAACAACA
>BHFT01044861.1:0-21580 GCA_004320025.1 Laticauda laticaudata
ACCCCCAATAGTTCAATTGGCTCATCCAGTTAAAAGTTGTGTATATCATCATGTGGACATCTCCAGGTGGTGATGAAGCTTCTGTCCGTTGACTTGACATAGTTTGATAAAGGGTTGCAGCTGAGCATAGCATAGGATAGAATGCTATGCAAGAATATAACCACCACCCCCCCAATTTATACAGTTCTGGTTTGTAACACCTCCAGCTCACTTCCCATAACCATTCCCCCCTCCTTCCCCTGTTACTTAGCCGAAAGATGCAAAGCAAAGGGAGAAAATCTTGAAGGCTGACAGTGAAGTGATATTGGTGAAAGGAGTTTATTGTACAAGTGGAATAATAGTTCTCTTTTATGGTTCAGCTTTTCCTTTAGTAAGGGAAAATAAAGCTAGTCCACTGGGTCTAAGGTACAGGTCTTTCTTTTCCCTGGTCCCAATTTCTATCATGATTGGAAGTAGTTATATACCTGTGAATTAAACATATGCACAAATACAATCAGTGACCCAGTTGAACATAATCTTAGCATCTTATTCATTGCCCACACTTGTATTGATATATCATTGATACATCTGGTTTAGGTCACCTTGAAATATTTTCTGTTGTGCAGCCATAATGTACAGGCAAGCTTCTTCAGAGAATTGAGCAAAAATGCCAGGTAGATCAAAATCTATTTGAAATATCTGCAGAATAGATTAATATAAGTTAATTCATGTAGTATAACTGCAGTTTCTTTACTAGCATGGACACAATTGTTTTAGTTATATTACTGAAGTTCAGTTCCTTAGGTCTGAATTAGCTGAAATATATTTCATTATAACAATCTCTCAGAACATTTTTTGTTTTTAAAAATGTCTTTCATATTTCATTGAGTTAGAATGAGTTAATGTTTTACCTTGCATTAGGTGCTCTACATTTAAAAATTTTCTGTTTTAATATGCAGGTACATCTTTTTTAAAAATTAAAATTTTTATTGAATAAAGCATTAAAAACAATGTACGTGGTATGATTGTCCTGACAATACTATTTATCATACATATCTATCGTACATAACATGTAATACATATTTACATAACGTATACATTCGTACATTTCAACAATTTTTGATATTTCTAGTCTTCTATCCTAATAACCTTGTCCTATTTTAATTCTGAGTCCTTCCTTTCCCCCCACCATTGATAGAATTTATCCCATGCTTTGTAATATTCAGTCTCATCCTTATCTTTTATTTCCAAAGTTAATTTACCCATTTCAATGCAAATCCATATCTTTTTAATTACTTCACTTTCATCAAAAATTTCTTTCCACTTTTGAGCGCAAGCTAACCTTGCTGCCATGATTACATGTATAGATACATCAGTTCCTTATTGTATATCTCTGTAATGATTCCCAGCAGGAAAAATTCTGGTTTATATTTGATCTTAAGCTCACCGATCTCTTCTAAGTATCACTGAATCTTATGCCAAAATTCCAGGTACTTCTTGATTTACAACAATTAATTAGAGATAGTTTGAAGTTACGGTGGTGCTGGAAAAAGTCTGGTCTTCGCACTTAGGACTGGTTCTCATACTTAGGACTGTCACACCACTCCCATGTTCATGTGATCACAATATGGGCACTAAGCAACCGAGCTGCATGTACAACTGATTACGGTGTCCTGCAGTCTCATGCTTGTGATTTGGGACCTTTCTCTCTCTCTATTTTTCAGCAAAAGGTACCCATTCTGCACTTACAATCAAGGTGCGTTCTCTTAATGACTGTCTTAAAAATGGTTGTAAAATTCAGATTGATTTGATTGAACTAATTATAATGTATGTCAAGGACTACTTATGTAATAACAATGTATAGGTTCTGCAGTGGACTTTTAGGGCTAAAATTCGTTGCTTTTTTGTGAGCAACTTGGAATTTGTAATAGGTATAAGTAGTATAATTGAGCCTTGCATCTGCATGCCTGCAGATACAAGGTCTGAATCTACCACCTTTTAGGTTATTCAGACTAACCACAGTGTGATGTCTGTTGTCTAAATTATGATGAGAAAGTAATCAAAGTGCGATCACTTTACTGGCAGGTGATTCATCTTATAGCTGATTTTATTCAAATGTTGTGGTAAATATTGAATGTGTGGCGCACTGATTTGCTATGTAGTATCCCTGAAACCTTCATTTATTATGTGGTCACCATCAAACAGTAATTGCAGAGTTTGGTTTCCTGCATGAAAACCAAGACTAAGATTGTAAATGGCCTTTCTAAATTTAGTAAGACACAAAAAGAGTTTCTAGTGATTTGAGAGTATATGTTTTGATTTTTGCTGTAATAATCTAGTTGCCTAGGACTAGTAGCTGGGAGAATATAAATATTTAAAATAAACAAATCTTTGCAGTTTTAATCAAATTCCACAGGGCCTATCAACATCTCACAAATAGGATTGAACAAATATGTCATGTAGGCTTTCTGTGTTCCACATACTCCCTAGCTTTTAAGATCCCCCCCCACCCCCACCCCACATCATATTGCCACAGCAATTCACAAATCTTTTAAAAAATGATAACGTAGTTTCAGGATTTTTTTTTAACTTTGCCTATAATTTTATTAGTATACAAACTTCGAGTAAATGTTTTTTCCCTGGTAAAGTCAATTGCATGCTTATTATGGTGCACTAATATGTAATGTTTCCTCTGGTCATGTAGAAATAGTTCTCAGCTTCCGACCACAATCAAGGCCACAATTTCCATTTCTAGGGCAAAACAGTTTTGCTCCATTTTACAAACTTTCTTGCTCTAGTTGTTAAGTGCATCACTGCAGTTAAGATAGGAACAGGTTGTTAAGTGAATCTGGCTTCCCCATTGCTTGCCAGAAGGTCACAAAAGGTGATCCCATGACCCCGGGGCCCTGCAACTGTCATAAATATAAGCCAGTTGCCAAGTGCCTGAATGTTGATCACATGACCATAGGGATGCCTCAACTATCATAAGTGTGGAGAAAAAAATGTCATAAATCACTTACCAAAGGTACTTTTTTAGGAGGCCACTGGACTTTCTTATTTTTTTCCTTGAAGCCGTTTCACTTCTCATCCAAGATGCTTCTTCAGCTCTGACAGGATAGCGGGGAATAGTCAGAACTGAAGAAGCTTGTTGGATGAGAAGCGAAACATCTTAAAAAAGGAAAAAAACAAGATAAGTCCAGTTGCCTCCTGAAAAAAAAAGCACATTTGGGACAACCATGACCTGGATGACTGAAAATCTCTGCAGACTAATCACTTTTTTCAGTGCCGTTGTAACTTCGAATGGTCACTAAACGAATGATTGTAAGTTGAGGACCACCTGTGTACATTTTTGTGTGTATCTCCTGAGTTGAGAACATCATTGCAAGAAGGGCATTTCTCCTTACTTTTTGTTGACATATCCCACCAACTGTTGCCTTAAATAGCACACTGTATTCCCATTTTCACAAATGTCTCTTTTTGTATCGTGTAACCTGAGATGGAGCAAACTTGTTTTGTGACTTTTCAAAAGAGATGCAGAGATGGATTCCCTATATGGGAAAACAGAATAGTTTTAGTTTAGTTGAAGGAGAGGTGTCATGACTTGTGCAATTCACACATTCTGCAAAAGCCAACCAGAATTTGTAGCTTGTCGTTTTTTCACCTCAGAGACCTTTTATACGTTTGTGACTTCCTCACCTGGGTGCCTTGGTGAAGGGCCTATTTATTATATTCATTCACACTTTATATTTGATCTCTGATCAAAAGCCTATGCATGAGATAGTTGTATATGCATGAGGTAGCTGTAGAGGGAATAAATAATGGCAGTCACGTAATACCCTAAGGCCATTGCAAAGTGTTTGGAAAGAGATATGTCTACTGTGGTGTTGCCCGTAAGGCGAGGGGAGGGAATCATCTGAGACCCTTAACATCCAACACTTCTTCAGCCCTATGAACACTCCTGTGTTCCCTGCACTGCTACATTTCTCTAGTAGTTTCAGGTTCCCTTTCACTGCCCACCTCTGCCCCCAGGGCTATCCTGCTGTTGCAACTGCAAGCAGCTATAAATTAGATGGCTGTGCCTTCTCAGGCCTATCTAGCCAAGGAAGGTAATTGCTCTGGACAGCTTTACAGTAAGGAGGTGTGAAGGGCCTGCTCTCTGAGCTGGGGGGAGGACACCCACTTGAGAGACAGTGACAGATTAGTAATTGTCCAACTGTTGAGATACAGGTGCTGGATTGAGATAACAAATTGGAACTGGAGACAAGTTCATTCCTGCTGTGACATGCAATGAGTTGGAGAAGCCAAAATTACTGCGTGCTCTGAATTTTTTTTTACCCTCAGAGGGATGGTGAGGAACTCTGCAGAGCAATGCAGTGATGTCCCTTTAGATGTGGGGAGATTTATACAGTGAAATGTCAGGCTGCCAACCATAGTCTAGTCCAGGGGTCTCCAACCTTGGCAACTTTAAGCCTGGAGGACTTCAACTCCCAGAATTCCTCCTCCAGTCATGTTAACTCAGAATTCTGGGAGTTGAAGTCTGCCAGGCTTAAAGTTGCCAAGGTTGGAGACCCCTGGTCTAATCTTTTGGGTGATTGTTAACACATCTTTGGAAAACTAGTCTATTTGGTACTGCTTTTTGTAAAAGGCACAAGGTCTAAAGTGATTTCTTCAGGTAGCTTCATAATATCATCAGCAATAGTAGTTGAAGTACAGGTAGTCCTCGACTTACAACAGTTCACTTTGTGACCGTTTGAAGTTACAATGAAGAAACTGACTTATGATGATTTTTCACACTTGTGATTGTCGCAGCATCCCCTTTGTCACATGATTTACATCCAGATGCTTGACAACTGACTTGTCTTTATGACGCTCGCAGTGTCCCAGAGTCACACGATCCCATTTTGTAACCTTCTGACAAGCAAAGTCAATGGGAAAACCGGATTCACTGATCACCCCTGTTACTAAGTCAACAACTGCAGTGATTCATTTAACGAATGTGGCAAGAAAGGTCGCAAAATGGAGCAAAACCCACTTGGCATATTTTTCACTTAACGACAATGATTTCAGGCTCAATTGTGGTCGTACATTGAGGACCACCTGTCTACTCTCAATCCTTTTAAAGACTTTGACCCTGGAATTAAGGATTAAGCAACGTTAGAACAATTTACTGCTTTCCAAAGGCTTGATACAGCGGTTTTGTAGTAACTTTTAGGTCGAGTGAAGAGCTGTGTTCATGACTGTGGTCTCAGGATAGCAGCACAGGGGGCTTAGTGGTGGGATCTGACTGCCAGCATTGTGTGGACTTCGTCAACTTCCTTTCTTTTGTTGTGGCACAGGTACTTCCTATTTGAGGATTTAGCTTAAACTTAACTGTAATGAGAAACAATGCTTAAGCTTCACAGTTCAATCAAAACAAACACTACCTTTCTCCTTTAAAGTTTGTTACATGTTCATAATTGTGGTGTGGATTTAAACATCCTTTGGGATGTGGGCACATTTAACAAACAAAACAAATGCGTCAGAGGCTGAGTTCGCTCGTAAAGTTAAAGCCTTGCTTCCAGTTCAAATGAAAGCTGCTTTTGTGAAGTATTATTTCATGGCAAGCCTTTTGTCCATCACACTTCTTACTGGTATTGCATTAGGTTTCCTTTTCTAGAGCTTCCTTTGATAGTTCCCAAGGTTATATATTTATTTATGAACATATAGGGCCATCGGGGTGAACTAGAAAACCTCCAAGGTCCCTTCCAACCATTCTATTCCTATTCTATTCCATTCCATTCCATCCACTCCACTTCACTCCATTCCACTCCATTCCAGCTAGAAAATGGTCTAGTTTCACTGAATCCAGCAATGGTTTCAGATTCAACAGATCCCTTCTCTCCGGGATGCATTGACTCTGCTTGGAAGTCACCTTCCAGAAGTTCTTGATCAAGGGGGTCTCCAAACTTTTGGGAGTCAAAATCCAGAATCTTAAAGTTGCCAAACATGGCAACTTTAAGATTCTGGACTTTGACTCCCAGAATTCCTCAGCCAGCCATGCTTCTAAAAGTTATCATCAAATTATAGTTTTGGACAAGGAGGGGAAGAATTCAATTTAAGGCTGAGAGTAAATCATATTAGCTGGACTTATTTTAAATGTGAATGCAAATGTCAATGAAATCAAATCAAATTTAGTTTTTGTCCTGGCCTGGCCCTCTACTTTTTGAGAGTGTAACCCGAGCAAATCATTCAAATAAGCAAGGCAGCCTGTTACAAGAAAAAGTGGCAGAACCCTGGTCTAGACACTCCGCTTTCCCGAAGAACTTCAGATCTGATTGCAAAACATTAGATGATAAATACCAAACTACAGATTTTGGCAAGCCTATTATTTCATAAGATGCCCCCTCTGTTGTAATCTTCCCTGTCTGGTGTCTGTGAACATGACTATAGATGGCTATCACTGTTGTTTCATATTTTAAAAGTGATGTTTGGAATAATGATGGTTTCAGAGATTTTTCTTGGCAACCTTTCAGGAACCCAACCTTTCTTTCTTTGTAAGGATGGGGTTTTTATTTTGAGGGGTTTTTTGGTCTGCATTTTGATTATTGGTCTTGGCTTTTTTCTCAGGGAAGTAGGCATGCACTCTGAGCATGGCATATTTGTTTATTGAAATGTTGACATCCTTTTTAAAAAATATTTAAAACATTCAAAACCTAATATCAGTAGAATCCACAAAATTCAACAAAAATTAAACACACAGAATTAATATTTGAACTGGGACCGATTAAAAACCAGCAAGTTGACAGCCTGTTTCCAAAGTGAAACTTTAAAATGTGCCTTTCGTTCTGATTCAATCAGTTTTTGATAGGGTACTCGATCATGTGCAAATGAGCAGGCCACACTCCAAAATGAACATTTTCGTAAACTTACTGGGTCTGTTTAATATGTTGTATAGATTGGTTAGTCAACTTGTTGTTGACTCTTGGACAACCCACAAATCGATCTTCATTATGATCTGTCCCTAAGGTCTTCCAGTGGTAACCCATCTCCATTATAAACTGAGTCCATCTAACTTACTACTGCTAGTCATCATCTTTTTTCTTTTCCCTTCTAACTTTCTCTCCATGAGAGCCTTTACTAGAGAATTGATATTTGCACACGGTGTCCAAAATAAGATCATTTGTACTCTGGTCATTTGTATCTGAGCTGATTTGTTTTAGGATCCATTTGTATGTTTTCTGGGCAGTCCATGGTATCTTTGTTCTATTTTCACTGAATTACAAACAGTTATTCACCACCATCTACCCAAAAGCAGGAAATATAATTTGGGGATAAAAAAATAAGATTGAAAAATTTGCATTTCTCCTGTGTTGAGGGCATTACAGTTCATGTATGATGTGACTAAGGCATGACTAATTCATTGGGAGACTGACTCCACTTGCAAGCTGGCTTAGTAATTTTATAAGACCATTTCTTGCCACTGCCACTAAATTGAAGATTAAGATCAAGGAGCCCTCCCAAGTTATAAACTTGATTTATTAAGCAGAGTATAACCTGTCCTTTGGAACGACAGGATTTTTATCATGTCAGGTTTTTAATCTTAGTTTGTTGTCTGCCACCCGGGCCTTTATCAGATTCAGGCACCATTCAAAAAATATGGTATATCTTCTTGGAGTTAAAATGGTGAAGAGCAACAAAGCATGACATGATTACTTTTATTCAGTCTAGAACAATCTTCCAATGGGGTTCTTTGTCCTGTTTACAGTTATCCCCTAGATCAGTGTTTCTCAACCAAACAACTCAGAGGTGTGGTTTTCAACACCCAGAATTTTCCATTCTTCAATTCTGAGAGCTGAAGTCAAAAACACCTTTTCAAGTTGCTAAGGTTGGTGTTTGTTCAAAATTATTCTCTTTCTATTGTAATAGAGATAGTCCTCGACTTAGAACAGTTTATTTAGGGACTATTCAAAGTTATTGCGGCATTATAAAAGTGACTTATGACCATTTTTCACACTTCGGACCATTGTAACATCCTTGTGGTCACATGATTTACATTCAGATGCTTGACAACTGGTTCACATTTATGACAGTTGCAATGTCCTGGGGAAGTCAGATTCACAACAACTGCGTTATTAATTTAACAACTGCAGCGATTCGCTTAACAAATGTGGCAGGAAAAGTCATAAAATGGGGCAAAACTCACTTAACAAATTTCTTATTTATCAACATAAATTCTGGTCTCAACTGTGGCTGTAAGTTGTATATATCATAGTTGGCATCATACTATCATACAGTACCCATTTGCCCATGTCCAAAATGGGATTTGTTTTTAAAACAAATCCAAACTTGCACTCTCAAATTATCTTCCAACATGAAATAAAAATCTGGGTTATAATGGTCTGCCATGAAATATAAATCTATTATTCCGCTGATTTTCATTTTAAATCCTATCAATCTCAATCTGATATTGGAGAACAGCTGCAGTGACAAATGATCTGTTAACTCATTTATGCTTGCAATGTGCACACCTACACACAGGTGTTGAAATCCCTCAAGGTATATATCTAGCTGTCCCTATGGTTGTTGATCAGGCTTGACATATTTAAAATAAATGAATGACTCAGTTTAGAATGTATATTGGGAAGCTCTTTGCATTCCATTTAAATTTTCAAATGGTATTCAATACCTGTTCCTACAAACTGGATCCTGTTTTAACTTGATATCTTTTATGCCAAAATGTTTCCAATGTTTTTATTGTGCAAAATAGTTTGGACTAAAATGAAGTGCTTACAGGTGACACCAAGGAAGAATTATATACAATTTGAAAAAAATCTATATTTCAAAACTGGCTGCCTCGTTTTGCCGTTCAGTCTCATCTTCTCCTCTCGCTGGCTTATGTATTTGTTTATTTGCTTTTATTTTAAAGTATATGTGATTGGCCATATTAAATATATAAGCCTCGCTGAAGAATAAGCAGTACTTAAACAGTATAAAAAAATAGAACCAAAATTAAAAATAACCGTTTTTAATTTTAATGGCTAAAAGGAAAAAAAACCCCAAGGTATTAAATAACAATTGCACAAAAACAGGCACACATGTATTGGTTCCCCCCTAAAATCCTGGCTTTAATATCTGCAGCTGAGGTTTTGATAATGTTCTTGGAAGCCAAGAAGGTTGATCATACAAAGGCAATGGCATTTTTAAAATTAAAGAAATGGCAAGGTGGAGAGAAGCACTCCACCAAATTAGTATGATAGACCAAAAGAACAATTATTGTGGAGTATCTAAGATCAACATATAATAGGGGATTGATGTTTTTTACATAGAGTACTGTTGATCTTCTTCAATCTCCACAAATTTAAGATCAGTGGATTTCAACTTTCGGAATTCTGGGGAATTGAAATCCACTCCTGTTAGTGAAGTTTGTAAAACACTGCTTTAAACTTTATAGATGTATGATGTGTGGGGGATTGAAAAATGTACGTCTCTTTTGTTTTTTTCCTGTAACAACTCTGTAAAAGAGATCAAGATGAGAAGAGAGTGAATGAGTGCATCAGAGATACCCCATGAGCTAAAAATAGGATGGTTAAGAATCACTTGATACAAGGTAGTCCTTGATTTACAACCACAGTTAAGCTCAAAATTTCTGTTGTTAGCGAGACATTTGTTAAGTGTGTTTGCCCCATTTTACAACCTTTCTTAATCACAATTGTTACGTGAATCACTTCAGTTGTTCAATTGGTAAAATGGTTGCTAGATAAATCTGGTTTCCTGTTGACTTTGGTCATCAGAAGGTTGCAAAAAATGATCACATGACCCCAGGACACTGTATCCATCATAAATATGAGTCAGTTGCCAAGTGTCTGAATTTTGATCAGATGACTATGGAGTTACTGCAACAGTCGTAAGTGAAAAATGGTCACGTCACTTTTTTCCAATGCTGTTGTAATTTCAGTCACTAAACAAACTGTTGTAAGTCGAGGGCTAGAATAATATAAACCTTTGGAAATATAATAACTGGGAAGATCATATATTTTAATACCACTAGAACTTGTAGAATAGAATAGGGTAGGATAGGATAGGACAGGATAGAATTCTTTATTGGCCAAATGTGATAGGACACACAAAGTGCAAATACCTTGGTGCAAATGTTCTCGGTGTACATAAAAGAAAAGATACATTTGTCAAGAGTCAAGTATCATAAGATACAACACTTAATAATCATAGGGTACAATAAGGTGAACATATAATTTGAAAAAGCAACATTTGTCTCCTGCTAGATATAAATAGGGGCTTGGTTGCTCAGTGCCTAAAACACTGAGCTTGTTCATCAGAAAGGTCAGCAGTTCGGTGGTTCAAATCCCTAGTGCCACTTAATGGAGTGACCTCCCATTACTTGTCCCAGCTTCTGCCAACCTGGCAGTTCTAAAGCATGTAAAAATGCAAGTAGTAAAATTGGGACCACCTCAGTGGGAAGGTAACAGGGTTCCCTGCGCTTTCGGTGTTTAGTCATTTCAGCCACATGACCATGTAATCATCATCAGACAGCGCTGGCTCTTCGACTTAGAGATGAGCACTGCCCCTAGATTCAGGAACAACTAGCACGTATATGCAAGGGGAACCTTTACCTTTACCTGAGATATAAATGCATTGGTTTGGATGGATGTGATGTGATCACAAAATTTTGGAAGGCATCAGATTGATCAAGACTGTCATACATGTACATGTCCAAACACAGAGAAAAGGAAGGGGGGAGGGAGGGAAGAAGGAAGGAAAGTATTCCTGAATATCTTCAAGGATTATCTTCCCTGTATGTCATTTTAGTTTTTAGAATGTATTATATTCCCTTATGCTTTATTAGTAATAAAATCCTACCTTGGCGGGGACTAAACTTATTATTAGCCATTGATTTCTTAGAAGGAGACAAGGCACATGGCTATAGAAATTGGACACCTTTTTTTAAAATAGCTACTTTTTAGATTTGAGTACTTTTTATTTTTCATTTTTTAATGCAAGCATAACAGCAAAACCATGCTTTTAAAGAGACAACAGAAAAACGAGATCACATGTTTCCTTTTTTAGAACATTAGAAGTGAAAGCTTTGTTTATATCACTGCTTTGTTAGTTACGGTAATTTTGCAGCTTGAAGACAAATCCAAATTTTGCAGCTTGAAGACAACCCTATTACTTTAGTGATACCTTAGTTATACAGATAGTCCTTGACTTACATTTGGGACCAGAAAAGTTCATCCTTAAGCAAATCACCAAGATCATAAAGCAAGACTTCACATTTGTGATTTGGGATGTTTCTTGCCAGATTTTCCATTGATTTTGCTTGTCAGAAGCTGACTGGTAAGGTCACAATCATCATCATGTAAATACAGGAAGCTGCAGCATTGTAGATTCAAGCCAGTTGCCAAGTGCCTGAATAGCAATCATGTGACCATGGGGGTGATGCACTGGACATAATTTAGAGCAGGGGTTCCTCGGGCCACGGGCTGCTACTGGGTTGTGGCCTATTCAAAATTGGGCCATGCAAGTGGCTGGTCAGAGGGTGCACAAGCTCGTCGCTCGACATGAGCAAATGATGAGCACTTGTGCGTGTGCATGCCAGCCCTCAGCTCATGCAAGTTGAGCTTCGCATGTGCATGCTGACTCGCCACTCCCGCAAGGACTGCATATGCATGTGCACTGGCCTATCACTTGTGCAGCCCAGTTCCCCTTCCTTCCCCCAACTGGGCTCCCAAGCTCCAAGGGTTGGGGACTGGTGATTTAGAGAACAGGTCATAAGTAACAGTTCTTCCAGTGCTGTTGCAATTTTGAACTGTTGTAAAGCAAATAGTCATAAGTTGAGGATTACCTGTATTGTAATTGGAGTTATAGTTTTCTTGGACAAGTGGAGGAATTATGTGTACCTACCAACCAATCAACCAAACCAACCATATAATCCACACTTCTTGTATTCTGCACTACTGCTGACTTCCTATCTTAGTTGAAAAGCAAACATAACCTCACAAATGTGGGGAAGGTCTGTCACTTTTGTAGTTTTATTTATTTTGTCATATTTAAGAACAGCCCATCTCCCTCCAAATATTTCAAAATATTTGTAGGACTGTCCATCGTAAAACCAAAATTCTGCATGGAGCACGGCCATAACATAAAACAATATCGCATAAAGAATGGAAAGAAACCAATACAAACAAACAAAAACACCTGGTGCCGCACCCAAACTCCCTGGATGCAATCCATAGCCTTCTCTTCCAACTCTGACTTCACCCTGTCCCAACCCTTGAGAAAATAGCCAGCTCTTCACAGCTTTCCAGAAGGCTAAAAAGGTAGGGCTTGGCTGGATCTCAGAAGAAAAGGCTGTTCCATAAGGTAGGGGCTGACACAGTTAAAGCAAGCTTCCAAGATCCTCCTGCAAGATAGCAACACTTAAGGGGAAGAACCTGACCGTCGCCCACTCTGTCAAATCTGGTGGGATGAGCAGAGATCTCTAGGGGAGGCAGAGTGGTCCTTCAAATAACCTTGCCCTGTGCTACATAGAGTTTGAAAAGGAAGAACTAGCACCTTGAATGTCACTCAGAAGATACCACTGGGAGCCAGGGCAGCTCATGCAACAGAGGTGTAATATTAAGCAAACCTAGAGGTACACAATTCCGCATGCGTGGTCGCATTTCTGAACCAGTCGTAACTTCCGGGTGGCCTTCAAGAGCAACTTCCCCCCAGAGTGCATTGCAGTAGTCCAACTGGGAAGTGATCGAGGCACAGGTGACTGTGAGGAAAAATAATGGTTCACCAAGCCAAAAATAGTTCTTATTATTCACGAGGGGGGGGTTTAGGATGTTGGTTTTATAATTTGATGGTTGTTCGTAATATTTGTTCACTTACTTTGCATTCATAACCAATAGTTTAGTCTTGAGACAGTCTCTCCCTGTGTCCCATGAGATGTTTCTCTTGTGACTTAGACCTTTTGCCAAGGAGAAGAGTGGTGGCTTCTTAGGACCTTTTCAGTAGTAACACTCTCTAGCGAATGAAAATAGCTTGGCTTCTTTTTGCACCAGGCATCCTTTTTATCTTCCACATTTTCTGGGTATCTCTCTTTCAACAGACTCTTAATGCAGTTTAGTGCAATGATTAGCGTACCAGCCTGGACACTGGGAGATCTAGTCCTGCCGAAGGAGGCAAGGGCAAAATACTTATGAAATCTTGCGAAGAAAACTTCAGGGGCATGTCCAGGCAGTAACCAAGAGTCAAGACTAAATGGAAGGCACCGAAAGTGGGAGGGTGAAATCCTGGCATATGGTTGCAGTTGCAATTTGCTCCGGGGTGGGATTCAAAGATCCCAGCAACCAGTTCACTGCCCAGTTGCTGGGTGGGCATGGCCATGATGGGCATGGCCTACCAGAACTTCCGGGAGGGCTATTTTTCACCTTCCCAAGGGTCCAGAGGCTTCCCTCAGGCCTCTGGGAGGGCGAAAATGGCCTCCCCTGGGCTCTGGAGGCCTTTGGAAGCCAGAAAAAGGCCCATTTCCAGACTTCCCAAAGGGCCGTTTTTTCCCCCTCCCAAATCCTTGTCATGGACTCTGCACTTAGCTGCACTGAAAATGGGTAGCGTGGCGACTTCTGGGAGGGGCGGGGTGAGCGGGGCCAGCTGGTCGGTTCAAATACTGGTTCGTCAAACCAGATGTAAATTTAACATCTGGTTTTCCCGAACCGGTCCAAACCAGTAGAATCCCACCCCAATTCACTCTCATATATCTATTCTTCTGAATCATTTTCTTTCAGTGAAATTTAATTATTGCTTTACTTATGGCTAGACTTTGACAACTTGTGACAAAATATAATAGGGATGGATGGATGGATGGATGGATAATTTGGCAAGATTTTACATTCTGTTATTCTTGCACCAGATCTTATTTGTTCCAGCTTCATCCCATATGTAAGACTAGTCTACACTTCTGCTGCACAGACGTTGTCTAGACAAACCTTCAAACTTTAGCTCCATGTACCACAACAAAGAAGGAAACTGCAAATGGGAGACTGCTTGCCTTGGCATCAGCTCTCACAACCCTGAAACACACTTTGTTTAAAATATTTTATACCGCTTTCCATTATCAATGTGACATTCTAGCAGGCGGTCAATTTTTTTTTCTTTTATAAAAAAACCCATCTAGTCAGAGCTTTGCCAATAGAACACAACCGTAACAAAATCCAGTTTTACAACTAATTAAAATTTTATCTAACTCATAATTCATTAAGGAGAACCAGCTGTGGGCTTCCTAGCCAGATTTTCAGTGGACAGGAATTCCATAGTCAAGAAATAATCCTCTGTCATCACTTCTTTGGTGACTTTGCCACCAAAGAAGGAAAGTTCTAGAGAAAAATCTATGAACATGAACCTGATGGTGAGGAATGTTGAGAAAAGAGTACGTAAGTTTGCTTGTTTTATGGATGTTACTCTGAGAGAAGTGTCGCTAATTTGAGCCCTTAAAACAGTTTATTGAGCCTTTCAAGTTCTTGCTTTAGGAAATAATTTTACAGATGACTCCTCGGTTGCTACACACGAAGAGAGAGAGAGAAATCTGTTCAGGAAATCGAGTAAATATCCTTAGGAGCGACTATGTCTATTTTCCAAAATTGCACTGCTGATTTGATTTGTTTTGTGGTTTCGTTTTCACAGAAGCAGGCAGGACCCATCCATGTTCAGTGACTGGAAAAGCCTTTGGCTGGGACCATAAGCGAACCCTCAGTGTTCCCTAGCTCTAAGGGGAGGCAGTGTCTTTACTCTGATTTGCCAAAGTGCGAAATTACATTGAGAAATGTTGGTAACAATTAAACTGCATGTTGTGCAGAAGTTTGTTTACAAAACAAGTGGATTCATTTTGTTCATTTTGATGACGTCAGGTTGAGGTTTGGGAATAGTTAGATTGGAACATCTGTGCTGTTAATTCTGAAATGTTACAGCTTGCGCTCTCTCTCCCTCCCTCCCTCCTTCCCTCCCTCCCCCACCTATGTACTCTGATGGAGATCCATGAATTTTTCCTGAGCCTTTCCAAAATAAGAACATGCATTTTATTTTGTGCATTTTATGACATCTTCCCAAACTGATGACTTTCGTCTATAGTGATTAGATCTCGGAACAATTATCTGAAATAATTTGTCTTGGTGTATTTGACTGCACCAAACTAAGATATTCTGTGCCTGAGAAGTTGCTTATTGGTGCCAAAAATGCAAGGTACTTTCGACCAGCTTTTTTTTAGTCAATGTTCATAAAGGAAGACTGTTAACTGATTCAGTTGCCTGCCTTTAAAAGATCAACTCAAAGCAAAATAATCCTCAAGAGTTCCCACCTATCTTTTTTGTTTGCTTTCTTGATAAACGTTTTGCTCTTCAGCATTTAAAACTCTCTGGTGGTTTAAATTAATTCTGAACAGGGGGCCTTCACATGTTTGCATTAAAAGCTGACTTTTTTTCTTCAAGGAGTCCCCGATTCGAAGACAGTACTATTTCTGAATTCAGTATGGATTTAAAAAAAAAATATCTTTGAATCCATTTTGTAAGATAGTTTTCCCATTGAAATTGGTAGGATTTAACTGTAGTTTGCAGAGAACTGAAGCTCAAATGTGTGGTATGTTTGTTTTTGACTTGGGAGTTATGCAGATCTATGCCTTGTATTTTAAAAAAATCCCAAGGTTTCTTTTTTGGGGATGGATGCACATATGTTAACAGCACCCCCCACTACCATCACCACCTGCACAAACACACAGTGTGTCTTAAGAATGTAACCAGTTCGTAATAGCTTTCAGCCTCTGGAGTTGGATGCTTACTTATGCATACTTGGGAGACAGACCTCCTGAAATCAATGGGATTTTATTTCTGAGCAAAAAAAAAAAAATCTAATTATTTATATATATATATGTGTGCTGTTCAGCTTCCTTCGGGATGTATCCCACGTCATTGTAGTGCTTTTTAAAGTTGTAGCAACGTTATCAGCAGAATCTCCTCTGCCGATCATCAGGCTTCTTATGAGTTTGTATGTTACAAAACAAACTCTAATACAGAAAGCCTTGATGATGGCAGATGAGATTCTGCTGAAACGTTGCTACAACTTTAAAAGCACTACAATGACGTGGGATAATACCCGAAGGAAGCTGAACAGCACACATGTAAGTACCGCGAAAATTTAAAAAAACATATATATACATTAATTTATATATGTATATATGTATATGAGTGCAGTTCAGCTTCCTTCAGGTATTATCCCACGTTCACTGTAGTGCTTTTAAAGTTGTAGCAAACGTTTCTATAATACCCGGAAGGAAGCTAATGCATTCATGTAAGTACCTGCGAAAACTTAAAAAAAACAATTAATATATATATATATATATTCATGGGACTATGGAAGAAATGCATGACTGCAAATCTAAATGATATGAGCATGCTTTGTATTACTGCATTGTTTTCCTTTGGTTTAGGTGACATAGCCTCATCTTTTAATTAGATTTAAAGAAAGACACCTCTGGGTTCAGCCTAAATCAAGTTACTCATGAAATCTGTACAATTCATTTTATCATTAGTTGACTCTGATGCTCATCTTGTATGGGAACATAACCATGAATAAATTAATTTCTTTATTAAATTGGTTGTGTTTGCGATTACACTTTCTGTAGTTTTCACTTGGATGGTTGAATTCTGCCAACCTGTATAATTTCCATTGCTTTTGAAAATCCACTTGCAACATACCAAATGAAGAAAGTCCTTATAGTCTGAATATTTATCAAAACTCCCACCCACTGTGGATAGGTAGCTTTGTAAAACATAGGTAGAGAAAGCTATCATTTCAAAGCAATTTCTGGGTCTTTTTAAAGCTAAAAAGGCCTGAGTGTTTTGACCTGCAAATGGAGCAAGAACATTCTATAAGTAATCCTTCACTTTTGATCACAATTTGGACCAGAATTTTAGTTGCTCAGCAAGGCAATTCTGAAGTGAGCTGCTCTTGATTTTATGACCTTTTTTAACGCAGTGGTTGCTAAGTGTTAAATTGTTTGCAGTTGCTAAGTGAATTGGGTTGTCATTAAGCAAATCTAACTTCTTCCATTGATTTTGCTTATGAGAGGCTGCCTGGATAGGTTGCAAATGGCAATAATATGATCCAATGTCATAAATACTTCCTGGTTGCCAAGTATCTGAATTTTGATCACACAGGGAAGGCTGTAATAGTCATAATTGGATATGTTTAGTTTAATGAAAAGAAGAACTAGGGGTGACATGATAGCAGTGTTCCAAGGTCTAAGGGGCTGCCACAAAGAAGAGGGAGTCAAATGATTCTCCAAAGCACCTGAGGGCAGGCAAGAAGCAATGGGTGGAAATTAATCAAGAAGAGAAGCAACCTAAAACTACAGAGAAATTTCCTGACAGTTAGAACAATTAATCAGTGGAACAACTTGCCTCCAGAAGTTGTGAATGCTCCAACACTGGAAGTTTTTAAGTAGAAATTGGACAGCCATTTGTCTGAAATGGTATAGGGTTTCCTGCCTGAGCAGGGGGTTGGTCTAGAAGACCTCCAAGGTCCCTTCCAACTCTGTTATTCTATTCCATAATGTAAGGAGCAGTTGTAAGTCACTTTTTAAATGCCCTTGCAACTTGGAATGATTGCTAAATGACTGTAAATTGAGGACTAACTGCGCACTTTCCCTCTTTTTATTATGTTATTACAAATCTTCATAGATTGTCTTGTTCCTATACATTGATCTTCGTTTAATGTGTTTAAAAATTAGGATTCTATTAAAAGCAGAGTATCAAGAAGAGAGAATAAAGAAAAAAATTCTGCCAATGCTAATTACAGTTTAGGAGGATAATATTGGAAGCATAAAATTATTTAGCTTTTTCATGTGCTGTAGAACCACAAATTCTGAGAAAGAGAAAAGGATGGATGTCGATTAATCACACTATTTTATTCTTCTTGAGGATGTTTGTACAAGAATCTCCCGAGAGTAAGGGCAAAATATATTAAATATATAATCTGATGTGGCCTTTCCCTTTTTAATCCAGTGATGTCGAAGTACTGTATACATTTCATACGGAATGGAATTATGTTTGAATGTGTATTCCTTTTAGACCCACTGTTCATGGTTGGCAGGATTCTAGATCTATACTGAGTCCTGCAAGACCTCTTCTGCAGATATCCTACTCTGCCCTGTGTTTTTGACAAAAAATGTTTCTGAAAAAAACGGGTGTGGAAATTGATTCTGGATCAGGCAGTTTCCTGTTCCAGAATCTCCTTTGCAAGGCAGAGGAAAAAAGAAAGGCCTCTTTCCATCTGCAAACTGATTTAATGGGTTGAAATTCATGGTGGCAGGCTGTCAAAAAAGCTGCAGGTTCTGTTAATCTAGGAAAGGGACATTGTTGATGTTTTGCTCTGTGCTGTCCCTTCAACAGCAGTTCAGAGACTTTCAATTCTCTTATTGAAGTCCAGCCATGTGTGCACCAGATTCACCTCTGCTAAAACTTCTGTAAAGATATGTTGGATTTGGATGGGATGGGATGGGATAGGATGGGATGGGATGGGATGTCTATTCAAGAAGCTGCAGGCAAGAGAGCTCTCTCTGGGCAGATTAGTAGAGAGATTCCTCTTGTGAAATTTGGATTGTTCAAGGCTCCTGGTTTTGTGACATCCTTGGTGCTGTCTGAGTTTGGTCATTTCCTTGCAGATGTTTCATAATCCAACATTTTTATAAAATGTTACCTATAGTTGGGTAATCAAACAATCTGCAAATAAGCAGCCAAGCTCAGACAGTACCAATAACTCCATAGTTCAACTGTTAATATTCTCTTCTATTGGCTCTTGGTTCCTTTTGTGTGGGAAATGATGAAAAGTTGGATTAGGCGAAAGGCTGACAAAATGTTTAATAGAAGTGGCATTTGGCACCAACACATATTCCTGGACTGCTCCTCTTCTCCTTAGCTGTCACTCACCCACCTTGTTAGTGGAAGGAGCCACAGAGCTGTGTCCTGAAAACACAGAGAGTAGGCTAACTTGAATATTCAAAAATTGAATAAGAAGTGGAGTCCCAAAAAGCAAACTGGACTTTGTCAGCAAGATTTGGGAACTAAAATTGGATTCAGATGAGACAATGGTTTCTCAGGATGTCACTTTACTCTTCACCTGTCACAACTGAAGCAGTCATGGTAATGAACATACGACTGCTACAAGACAACACTTTAGATGACAGAACTTACCTCAGCCCAGATTACATATGTGCCATGCTGGGACCTCTGCCTAAAAAAACAAGAAAGTACGATTGCCTTTTGGAAAAGTACTTGTGGGACAACCATGACTTATAGATAATTGGGAATCTCCACTGCAATAGCATTGCCAAAAAGGCATTAAGAGTTGTAAATCTAATCTTACGAAGCTTCTCTTCTGGTAATAATGAATTGCTAGCTAGGGTATACAAAACATTTGCTAGACCAATACTCGAATATAGCTCATCTGTGTGGAATTCACACTGTATATCGGACATTAATACAATTTCACGAGAAGAGTACAACACTCCTCTGCTTGCAACAGAATACCCTACACCACTAGGCTTGAAATTTTGGGCTTGGACAACCTAGAACTATGCCGCTTACAGTTGGACTTGTACACAAAATTATCTGCTACAATGTCCTACCAGTCAATGACTACTTCAGCTTCAACTGCAACAATACGAGAGCACACAACAGATACAAACTCAATGTAAACTGCTCCAAACTTGATTGCAGAAAGTATGACTTCAGCAACAGAGTGGTCAATGCCTGGAATGCACATACCTGACTCTGTTGTTACGTGCTCTAACCCCCACTCCCTTAACCTCAAACTATCCACTATTGACCTCATCCCATTCCTAAGAGGTCTGTAAGGGCAGTGCACAAGTGCACAATCGTGCCTACCATCCATGTCCTATTGTCCCATTTATTCATACCTATTTCCTGTATTCATACTCATGTTTATTCTTATACCTATTATCTTGTAAGCGATTGACAAATAAATAAATAAATAAATAAAAAATAAATAAAGTGGAGAATGCTGTAGATCAGAGGTCCCCAACCCCCAGTCTGTGGACTGGCACCAGTCCGCAGCATGTCAGAAACCAGGCCACATAAACAAGCACAGGATGCAGGCATTACATGACACCACACCCCTTCTGTTCCGCAGAAAAAATTATCTCCACGGAACCGGTCCTTGGTGCCCACACGGTTGGGGGCCACTGCTATAGATGGATAGATGTGTCTACTTATACAACAGGAATAAATCAGATAGTGTATATAGCTGTTCCATATATGAACTTGTGCAGATTTGCAATATACAGAGACATATAATGTGGATTTCAAAACCAAACTCTGTTCTAGTACAAGCATGTGCAAAACCTTTCAATTCCGATTGTATTTAATTTGAAATAGTCTGCTGTAAGGACAGAATGGGTGGTTTCAAGCATATGTTTCTAAAATGATTTAAATACCTTGATCTGCTTTAAGCAACATATGGTACGCAGGAAGCAACTGTTTTTATTTATTTATTTACTTACTTACTTACTTACTTACTTACTTACTTACTTACTTACTTACTAACTTACTTACTTACTTATTTATTTAATCAATTTGTATAGCCACTTATCTCAATAAGTGACTCTGGGAGGTGAATAATATCACATAAAAAAACCTATACATTATAACTACAAATATTAAAATGCATAGCAACAAAGGAAGGCATCATAATTGACAATGCTAACATACAGTCATGTGTATTTGTATGTTGTTTAACACACTTGGAGGAGTCCTTGGTCTGGGCACAAGAGTTTTGGACTAGAAATAGGCCAAATTCAGAATGTTTTGAATCAAAACACATCACATATTTTATACCAATGAGCCATTCTGTTTTTAAACAGTTTTAAATACTGACTGGCAATCCTTCTCTAGACTTTTACAAAGTAATTTATAACCCAGAGGTTGAACTTGAGACTTTCTATATACTGTGTATGAGCACAGCAACATAATTTGGGCCCAATTCAAAATTTCAGTATTTGTAATTCACACAGACTGAGTTATCCAGTTCTTAATTATATCAAAGTACACCACAACAGAAATAAATAAATCAATTGTTAAACTATATGCCTCTCCCTTTTAAACTGAACAGCCACATACTATACTGTATGTTCCTTATTTGTTTTCTAAAGGCACAAAAGAGCTTGATGAAAATTGAAATGACAGCATGAAATTTTGCAAAGTTAAAAATACACATGCTATTCTTAACACAAATGTGTCTAATTTTGCAGTCATGTTTGCATTCCTTTTTGGAAAATAAAATCCATGGTACTTGCTTCTTTTCCTCTTTACGATGCAGACCAGCTCAGACCTGTCTTTCTGGTTTGCGTTTTTTTTTTTTAAGCAAGGGATTTGCCGGACAAATTGTGTTTTTGTTTAATCTCGTCTTGATTGGGAGATAGTGTTTCAGGTTTAGAAGTACCTTGGAATTTTTTAAGCCGCAATTTGCTGGGTTTTTTTTGTTTCATTCAGTATATAAACCTCTTTGAATCCGTGTTGATTTCTATCCCAGACATGGGGGGGGGGGGAAACAGGAT
>BHFT01044861.1:21592-41120 GCA_004320025.1 Laticauda laticaudata
GGGAAATTTGACGGGGTGTGTGTCTTTCCTTCCATTTGCTAGCCTTATTTTATCCTTTAACAGCCTGGCACACTTTCAGAATCATATGCTAGCAGTGTTATCTCTAAAGTAACACATATACATAGTGAGAAGGAAGCTGCGACTTACAAGTTGTTTTAAAGTGATGTGTGTTCTTTTCCCTCCCCAAAAAGGCAACATAGTAAGGGACTTGAGAGGATAAAGGGCCTGTCACATAGGCCGACGGATGCAAAAAGTATGTAAAAAGGACACAGCGGACGAGAAAATGTTCCATTCATCTGTTGTTCATCAAAAAAGTGCCCAAATTTGCATAATCAGAGCGGCGACACCACAAGCTGTGGCTGTGGTACTTACTCTGCTGCTGATGATCTGATCCTGCTGTGCTGCTGGTGCTGCTGTCCTGCTGGTGCTGCTGCTGTTGTTGCTGCTGCTGCTGGTGTGGATATAGCTCCTAGAACTCAAAAGCCTTCTGATAGGGCAAGAAGGCCCTGCCAGAAGGAGGAAGAGGCATTCGTGAAGATAGGGAGAGGAGGCATACTTCCATCGAAGAGGAACATGAGGATGAGGTGCGCGAATGGCTGAGGGAGAACGAGTACCTATGGCGGAAGGGGACGGCTCTATTGAGAAAAGAGGAAGCAGGCGGCTTGAGAGAGAGAAGGCGGAGAGCCTGGCTACACTTCGGAGGGTCCCTCGGGTGGTGGAGCACATGCACACCTGGTACGGGAGCTGCACCTGAAGAAGTCTGGCCAGGTGCGGTCAAGCTACCGACCGGGAGACCTACGTGATGCCAAGTGCATTCTTGGAGGGTGAGGTCCGCCACTGAAGAGCAGCCCTTTCACAACGCTCTCTCTCAGGAGCCCAAGAGAGCAGTCCTCTTCTGGCACAGAGTCAGCTCTGTGTCCAGAGGTATCTGTGGAGTGCCCCACGATGAGACCCCCTGACAGCTGCACTCCCCGTGGCGAGCGGGTGGAGCCCCTACACAGTGGGAGCAAGGAGAGGCACTGACACCAGAGACAACCCACACCCACCCCCAGCTCCACCTCCACAGAAGAAGGCAGAGAGGCAGACGAGGGCCAGAGCCACACTGTCCTGCTGGAGATAGGGACACCATAAAAGCAGCAATAGATCTCCTCTCTCAGCTGGTATACCCGACATACAATCCTCTAACAGGAAGCTTCACCTACTCAACCAGACCCTCATGGACATGTCCGAATCCAGTACCAGGTATAAGGAGATCAACAGGTCTTCTTGCACAACCCTCCAGGCCCAGCTGAACTGCTCCTACCCACTCCAGATCTCTCCTCCACCAGGTGTGTTCACAGCCATTCAAGGCTTTCCACAGCCCCTCACTACCAGGGTACGGGTAAGGGAGTTCCAGCAGCACAGGCAACCCTTCCAGTCCAGACAGCAAATATCGAATGACCGACGCCCCCACACGATGCCACCACACCAAATGCCACATGCCACAGATGCAACCACGCACAGATGCACCACGCCAAAGATGCCACCCCATGCCTCACTCGTCAGTGCAGACCAGACAGCACTTACACTCCTCCTTCTCCACCCCATAGCAGGCCCGGCACTTAAAGCTATCTGTCGTCGGTCTGGAGCTGACCCCTGTCATGGAGGAAGGGGCTCTCAACAGCACGGGACTGAGCTTCTCTGAGACTCTCCATACACCGTCCCTGTTGTCCTCTCGGGCCAGGCACCCCACTGGCGCTCAGACCAGCAACTCAGCAGCAGCCTCCAACAGCTGGCCTTCATCCCTGAGACCTGGGAATGCTCAGAGTGACTGAGAAGAGTGCCAAGAGACTGGGTTGCTACCTGTGACTTTATTTGCTTGGGACACTTTCTTGGTCATTTTGCTTTTACAAGTTGGTTATTAATAAAGTTTATCTTTGCTTCACACACTTGGTTCAGTTCTTTGTAGTCAGTAAAGTCTTGGTGAACTTTAGAATGGTTTAAGCCTTTGCATGCTTGTGGGATGGTGGATAGCAGTGGGATGGCAGGGATACCTGTGGGATGGGTAGGGATACCTGTGGGATGGGTTATAGCTGTGGATGGGTAAGGGTAGCAGTGGATGGGCAGGGATACTTTTGGGATGTGTGAATAGCTGTGGGAATGGTAGTGTTTGTGGATGGGTTAGATACCTGTGGGATTGGGTAAAAGCTGTGGGACAGATAAACCTCCAGTGCAAGCATAGTGGGACGGTATGCACCTCCCAGGTGCCACACCTATGACTTTATTATCAATAACAATGTAATTCATTGTCCACACATTTCAACATAAACACAACTCTTTCTTAAATCCCTGTTCATTGTAGGGCACTCAACATACATGGCACAATCTCATCAGTGTGATGAGATAGGCTGAAGGAAGCATCCATTAAGCATTCTATCATCCTGTCTTGGCATTCCACTGCTCCAGCTGAGAGTTGCACCAGTGGTTTCAGCAGGGTGCACTGCTTCTTCCCTTCACGTGAAGCTCTGTTGGGCCTTGCACATCACAGTGTCTATTCAGGTTTCGCCTTGCCTCCATTCCCAGGTCCATTCCATTGCCTTGTTGGCGGTCCACGAGCCTGTTCTGCAAACACATGGGTAACGGTGCGCATGAGATTGTGCAGGATGCAGCAAGCTTCCATGATCCTCCTCACGGTCTCTGGGCAATCTGCATGGTGGTGAAAAGTACCTGGACCTTGTTGGCCAGGATGCCAAAAGGCATTCTCCACCCCCTTGCCCAGCCTGTAGTTGAAGATCTCTCTTCCCGGTGAGGCATCTGGAAGTTAGTGAGGCTCATGAGTAGTCTGAGGGAAAACGATCATTCCCACGATAAAGTAGGGCACTCTTGTGTGTCGTTGGGCAGGGGTCTGAATCTGGGAAGCCCATGATGAGGTTGTGTTCCAGCGCCTCTTTGAGGTGACTGCTGCGTTGTATACCTGGGCATCTGAAGATGACCCATTGCCTGAAGCATCGATGTACATGAACTTAGTCAGCATTGACAATGGCGAAGAGGATGATGCTGAAGAAGCCCTTGTAGTTGTGATATTGGACCCTGACTTGGCTGGCTTTGCAGGCCACGTGCTTGCCATTTATGGCTCTAACGGTGAGTGGGGGAAGTTCCACTTCTGATACCACTGCTCTGCAACTTTCTTCCAGCCTTCTTCATGGAGGGCATGAGAGAGCTCCTCCATGTATTCTTCGATGATGGCCTGCACCACTTCTCTGACCACAATGCTGATGGTGTTGTGTGGCACCCTAGGTTACTGCATGCTCCTGTACGTGGTCCAGAGGCCAGGTGGGCAAGTGAGTGCACCTTGAGCCCAGTTCAGGCTGGGCGGAAGTTGGTGTTTGCCTTGGTCAACCTGGTGTCAGCGCTCCACAGTTCGTGAAACATGGCTGGTGGCATCCTCATGAAGTTCTGGAATGCAACGGTGTCTTCGTTCCTGAGTCCACATCAGCTTGTTGTACAGTCCATACTATGCTCTTCTCGCGATCATTTCGGACGCGTTGGATAATTTATCCACTCAAAAAGGTTTGTGCAGCTCAAAACTTTTTGAGCGGATGAAATCACAGTAGACGATGCTGGACGGATAGAGAGTATGAAAACGGACGCAGTGAGTACAGACGGATGCTCGCGTTAACCAATGGATGGCAAGTGTTTCTCTCCCATTTTACATTCTCTTTCCATCCGTTGGTGCTGTGTGACATGGCTTAAGTAAGAGGTGCTTGTTTCCTTGCTCAACAAGAAGGCTATGTTGAAATCCACTCTGGATGCAGATTGTAACAAGAATTTTTTGGCCAATAATTTATATACAGAATAATTATTGGTGGGGGATGGATGAAGTGGGCTGTGTTACCACCTCAAGCTCCTGGAAGAAAGTGAAATAGAAATCTAGCAATAAAAAAAGAACAAAAGCTGAAGTAGTAATAACGAAGGACATTCTAATAATAATACTAGAATATTATTTATAATAAATACTAGTATATTATTTAATTGATACTGTTGCATTAAATTAAACATAGGATGGATTAAAGGCCCAGTCCCACTGCTTACGGATGCAAAGAGGATGTAAAATGTTAAAAAGCTTGCATCCATTGGAAACGCTATACATCCACTATTGCATACGTGTTTTGTACGCTCTATCATCGAGCATCCGTCCAACTGCGATTTCATCCGCACAAGAAGTTTTGAGTGCACAAAATTTGTGATGGATGGACTTTCCACATGTATGATGTAAATCCTCAACATACGAGCAAACACTTCTATGTCCGTTATCCGTTAAAACGTCGTGTATCCTCTCTGCATCCTCTGGGCATCCTCGCAACTACTCCGCTGCAGCTGAAAACGGAAAGGAGGGGAAAGAAAAGTACAATGGAATTTACACAGCGTTAGTAGCACGGAAATAGATGCGCAGTGAACGGTTTGCATCCTATATACATCCGTGCGGCATCCTCTTTCTTTCTTTTAGGCGTATGGATGCATCGCTTCATCACTATGCGTCGCTGTCGCAATTATCCCCATAACCCTTCAGACGGTGTCATCCTTCCATCCACTTCATCCGCTAGGCTTCCGATGAACATCATATTAACATCTGCTACATATTACCCACGTCCGTTTTTTCCGTTCTGTTTATGCAATTTACACTTTTGGAGTGGATGACAACAGATGGAGCCCCACCGAATTAGCCACCCCCGAAATTTTGCTCATCCGCTGTGTCCTTTATGCATACGTTTTGCGTCCGTCGGCCAGTGGGACCGGGTCTTAACAGTGTAAAGAAAAACTCAGAAAAATTGAGGAGGGAAAGGTAAAGACTTTTGCAGAAATGATAAAAGTTGCAAGTGAACACAACAGAGTAAAGGGTATTATAAATTTCTTTGATGGGGGTTCAGGAACATTATTTTAAGATTTTGGTCACCAGTTCTATTTACAGCTAACCCAGGTTGCTATAGGGGAGGAAAATAATGACATTAATTTTGTAAAATGTAGAATATGCAGATGACCTTGACAGAAATAGGCAGGATCTGTTACCAAAGCAATGAGGGGAAAAAACAAATTGTGAGTCCAAAACAAGCAGAAAATGCGTGGAAACGGCTGAGACAGAAATCTCCCTAATGAGTCTAAGAAGTGGGAGACATAAAACAAGATTATGTTACTATAGCCAGTAATAAAAATCTGGTCTCAATGAAAGTGCCTTCCTGTGGAGTTCATTTCTTGGTTTTTCCTACCTAGTGGAGCTGATTTTTTGCTGGATATGACAATAAAACAATAGCTTAGGCTGCACCCTTGGCTCTGGATTTACTAGAAATTGAGCATCATTAACCCAATGCCTCAGTAGAGAATTGTGCTATTTGCACATTACTTAGAAATAATCTTCATGGATTTTATCATTTGTTAGATTTATGTTCCACCTTTCATTCAAGAATACAAATGGTGCCTTTTGAATTTGCTTGCTTTATTGAAGATATTTCCTTACCCTAACCAGGTGACATCATCAGTTATAAGTGTGAAAAACGTTTTCAGTACCATTGCAATTCTGAACAGTCAGTAAATGAAATCATTCTAAGTTGAAGACTATCTGTAATGAAGAAAGCCTGCAGAAGTAAGCATGAACTAAGGCACATTAGGACAAAAAAATTTAGTCTGCATTGATGTCTTTAAACATCAATGGCTGTTGATGTGGCTATTACAGGTAGGAAAACAATCTTGGATTGTGGTAGATATCTCAGGATAAATCTCCTGTGATAGTGACATGGGAAAATTCTCTGCTGTAATGCTTCTCGGAAGAAATAATATGGCTATTATACTCTTCTAATAAACTAGACTGCATTACGGTTTTGTGTGACAGTAGTTGGAAATGGTGCCTCTATTATGAAGCGTGTATGCTGGGACATCAATTGCATTGGACTGCTTGGAACAGAAGTTAGTGGGGCTCACTGAGAATATTTTGGCCCAGGACACAGTACTAATTTGGGATATTTGAAGGAGATGACTTGTTCGTTTGGACTAACCACCATATTAACATTTTCACTGAAGGTCTTCTCTGTAACCAGAAGCCCTGATTACCGTTACCAGAAACCCTGATTACCCAACCTACAGCAGGGGTCTCCAACCTTGGCAACTTTAAGTCTGGAGGACTTCAAGTTCCAGAATTCTGGGAGTTGAAGTCCTCAAGGCTTAAAGTTGCCAAGGTTGGAGACTCCTGGTCTGCAGGAGACTGAATGACAGTTGCTGATGGTAGACAGGCAAATGCTGTTGCTTTTATTCTGTTTTCTGAATTGTGTTGAAATAGGTCAGTTGTCACTTCTAAGAAAACAGAATTCCAATTTCTCTGAACCTTTTGAATTAATTGAGCAAATACTTTAAGCCATCATATTGTTAGTGCTTCAGAAGCACTCCATATTCCTTCATTAAAGCTCACCGTTGGGGCATCTTTTTTGGGGGGGGGGGGGTTTGAGGTTGGGGATGGAATAGATGTGGTAAGCATGTGTTTCCTTCTTTTTGCCTTTGCTCTTATTTTTATTATTATCCAGTACAACTCCAGAATAATTAGGATTGCCAATTTTTGCTGAGCGTAGAAACTGTCTTTTGCTGATACTACTGTCTCTTTCAAACAGAAACCTGAGCCACAACAAACTGACTGAGATTGATCCTTCTGCCTTCGCAAAGCTGCCAAAACTACGGGAAGTGTAAGTATTTTCTGTCTAAAGGACTTTTCATCCTGGCCGCTCTCTGTCTTCACTTCCAGTCTGGCTGGGATAGTAGTCGGAAAAAGTATACAGTTTCCGAGGACGTGACTCCATTGTTCTTCCAGCTTGTATCAACAGATTAAATCTGAGCTTTTGTTTTTCATTCATATAGTATCTGGGTGCTGTTTAAAAAATTAACAGTCAATTAGTAGAACACAGTGTCTCAATTAAACTGCAGTGTCTTTATTGGAAAACATTGGTGTTGTCTGTTCTTCCCTGGCTCTACCTGCTACTATATTTCATAATCCCAAAGATAGCCAGGTAATCATACTAAGCTGCATGGATCTGTTTTCCTCTAATACAGAGTAGACTCTGCTGTGACATCTAATGCTAATCTTTTCTAGCTGTCTCAAGAAGAAAAGGTATAGTGTTGGTACTATGGAATAATTACCTTCTCCCCCTCCCACCCACTGCTCCCTAGCAAAAAGGACAAAGAGCTTCTTCCCAAGGCTGGTTAAGATCTATCCATTCTTGAGTCAGCAGAAAATTATTCTAGCACAAAATTGGGTGCCCCATTTCTCTGTCTGTCTGTCTATCAGTTAATTTCCCAGCATACACGTTGATAATAGATAGATCAGTTTCAACAGTAGCCTCACCACGTAAGGTTACATTACCATGTAATCCAAATGATGAGAATTTATACAGTTGCCCATCCTATAAAACATTATTCTAAGCAGCGTATAGCAATTAATTAAAACAAATATATAAAAACCAAGCATTATTAGCAATAGCACTTAGACTTATATTCACAGTGCTTTCCAGCCCTCTCTAAGTGGTTTACAGAGTCAGCACATTGCCCCCAACAATCTTGGGTTCTATGAAAATTATTTTAAACCCCACCACAAAATACAAGAGAGTGAATGTTAACCATGGAATCATTTCAAAGTTTCATCTGTCCCTTGGAACATTCAGGCCTGGTGCAAAACATTATTAAATAGTTATTTAATTAATAATAAATTATTTTACCCAAATATGAATCCCTAGAGATGTTTTGAAAAGATGTGTCTTGCTTACTATATATTGCTATAGAATTAACTACAGTATTTCCAGTAGTTAATTATATTCAAACAGTCCATGTAGTCCTTGCCCCGCAACACAATTGAGCCCAAAATTTCTGTTGCTAAGCAAGTATAGTTGTTAAGTGAATCATGAGATAGTTAGTCAAATCTGGCTTCCTCCATTGACTCTGCTTGTTGGCACTGAAAAAAATACTTATGATTGGTCCTTGCATTTACGACTGTTACAGTATCCTCATGATGGTCCCATGATTGAAATTTGGGTGCTTGGTAACTGGCACGTATTTACGACAGTTGCACTGTCTTGGGATCATGGGATCGCCATTTGTGACCTTCCCAGCTGTCTTCCAACAAGTAAAGTCAACAGTGTGTTGTAGGAGGACGTTGCAGCTGAAAACAAAATGCGGGAACCCGTTTTTGCTGACAGAGCACTCAGGCCACTACAGGTGCCCCTGACACAAGTGACATCAAGCTGGTCCTGTCCCCCCAAAGTCAAACAACCCCGATGCGGTCCTCAATGAAATCGAGTTTGACATCCCTGCTATAGTTGAGATGAATTGGATACCTCCTTTTTGCAACTGCATACAGTACACTTAACTATTACACTATTACATTCACATATCAATGAAACGTTCTATTTCTTGTGAGGTGGCTTTGCAGCTATGTCTTCACAGTGAAGAATGCAAGTAACTGATTAAAAAAAAAAGATTAAAAACCCCCAACATGGTGGCCACAATGTTTTTTTCATGTGCATTGGTCCGAGCTTCACTTGCACCATTGTGAAAGCCATCTTAACTTTTTTTTGGACTACATTCTGTGGATTCCCCTGAATGCGAAGTCGATACTTTGCGTATGAACTGGTGATAATACAGTACATGGAAGGTGGGGCAGTTCACAACTGTTATATAAGAGCAGCAGAACTATTTGGAATCGGACCATAGTCCCTAAGTAATCTAGCATGTTCCCACAGATGTTTCCTGTTTTGTATCTACCATGAATTTGCCTGGGATTGTAATGAGATATACATGGGATTAATCCATTCAATTAATAACTAAAATAAAATAATTGATCCTGCTTGAAGGTCACAAGAAAATTGTAACTACAAAATCCCACCTCACCCAATGGTTTAGCATTGGAGATCATACACCATTGGACCACTTTATGTTGTGTAAAACTTGCTTTTTGTCTGAATATTCCCCTCTCCACTCTTTTTTTACAGCATGCTTAATTAAAATGACATTTTTCCTTTCTAGCGATTTATTCTTGTAAGCTAAAAATCCATGCAGTTTTTATCTATCAAGACTCCTTGAGCACCACATGAAGTGAGAATTTGTGGCTGTCTAGTTGTTGAACTATCCTACCTGGCAGCATAAAGGGTGCTTGAACACAGTCTTAACACTTGAGCACAATGTCTACTTTCAGAGTTCATAAAAACTTAGGCTTCTTTTAATCATAATCAGGGCAAAATTGCATAAAGTTCCTTTCCCAAACTATTTTTTTTTACTGTTTTGCCTTTAAAAAAAAGTAAAATCTAAGTGCCTTTCAGTGAATCCTCAAGAGAACTGTGCTATTTTTAAGTAAGATCCATTTCAATATGACATTAGCCTGGCAACTAGGTTGTAAATATTTTATAGGGAGTGTCACTCCCCCTTCCCCATCTTACCACACATGGTATCAGGATCAAAGGGTTGGAAAGAGAGCTTTTAGCTGTAGCTGCTTCAGAGAGTTGTTCAGCCTGTCTTACCTTTGCTTGTTATTTAAGAGAAGCTCCTGACCACACGCCAAAGCTCCTTACCCAACAATATGCCAATATTTAACAGCAAAATGAACTAACAACCAAGAATTTATTGTTTAGATTGCTACTAAGTTCTGACTTGTCCTGCCAGGTTATACTTGCCAATCAACATCCTATAGAAGCTTTTGTTATTGAATATACCTTAGGTCTTTCCTGTTTGCATTAATAAAAGCCTTAGGAAAGAATTCATGAATGAAGCCATTCGTCACCATTGAAAACCCTACTTACGTTCCAATATTGATGTGGAATTCTTTCATAAAAAGATGCCCATTTATGTTGTCCATCTCCTTTTGTGTATGTATCGATAAAGGCCAGGGCATTTTTGAGTTCCAAGCAGAACTTGTGAACTTCTGTAGAACATCAGGAAGTTTGCTTTGCATCTCCATGGCACAACTTTCCATAGATATATAACAACAGAATCAGTTCAGTAATCATCTTCTTGGTTTCTGGAAGGTTTTATTGAACAAAAATGTTCACATGTATTTTTTGTAGAAAACTTTATACTTGTATCAATTACTCTTAGTATGGTTTGTAGTGGATAATTAGATATATGCAGTACTGCTATATCTTCTTATATACCACTTTATCTTTTATATACTTCTAGAACATCTTCAACATAGCACCCTTCAGATTTGAGGATTATTTATTTATTTTAAATAGTGGGTATTTATTGAATAAATACTCAAACTGATTTACAAATGTCCTATTTTTGTATTGCCCAGAGAATCTAGCTAATACAATTTCTGTTTTATTTGAAGGATGCTGGCCTGGAAAAAATTATTGATATAAGCAAATAGTTGATAATTTGTTGGTTATCAAGTATAATTTTTAACAAGTGTAAACATTTGACTTGCTTGACTTTTAAAAATAATGTTAAGAAATACAGAAATGCTTTGATATAAAGGAGTTTTCTGAGACAACTGGACCTTATTTTTATTTTGCAACTTCCCCCATCTCTGCATTTTACAGATATAGTGAATCATACATCTAAAATTAAAGAACAAACCATTTTAAATCTTTGCTGTTTGGAAAGACAAAAACGGATAAATAAACAAGATCCAATTATATGTACCTCTTGTGGAGTTAGAGCAAGAGTCTTCAAACTCGGCAAGTTTAAGACTGTGGAGGTCAACTCCCAGAATTCCTGAGCTAACATGACTGGAGGAGGAATTCTGGGAGTTGAACTCCACAAGTCTTAAAGCTGTCAAGTTTGAAGACCCCTGAGTTGGAGAAATTCTCCTGTTCTTAAGCAAGAAGCAATGGGTTTTTGTTTTTTTTTGCCTCAATAACTTTTTTGACTGCTTCTTTGGGAAGGTTAAAGCTAGGCAAGGAGGCCAGGAAATTGGGCAGTTTACAAGCAACAAGACAAGCACCTGTTTAATGCTAATTAATGGACTAATTCAAAGTGAGAACTGCAGTATCTAAATCCTGAAGGAAACAGATTGTATTACCTAGGTCAGCTTTCTTTCAATAGTCCAATACAGATATCATACTGCTAAGAGTGAAACTCTGAAGTCAGTAATTCAGCAATGGAAGATGAAACTATCCATTTTTAAATTTTTATTAGAAAACGATTGAACATCATTTGTATTTCATTTATATCCAATATGTACCTAAAAGACCATTAATAAACCATTAACTGAAAATTAAATGGGTGTAATTACTGAAACAAGCGTATTTTTGATGTAATCATTTCTTTTACACAATATATACCTTTTCTTCTTTAAGAAGAGGTAGGGGAAGTGCTTCTGCAAAAAAATAATAATCACAAATGTAGTCCTTCCAATTTCTATTTGATGGAGCAGGTAATTGGAGCAGATGGCACAGGTAGTTCTCAACCTATGACTGGTTGCTTACCAACTGTTCATTGGGCCTTTCTGGGGATACTTATAACCTGGTTCTGAAGATCTGATGGCTTTTCCGCTCCCCCCATGGTCACATGACTGCAGGTTGGGCACTTAGTAACAGACTCACATTTATGGCTGTTTCCAGCATCCTGCAGTGACATGCATACATTTTATGACCATTCTGCCAAAAAACAGCATTTATTTTTTGTTTTCTGTAAAACTGGCCCAGGGTGAACCATTCGTTTGCTTAATGTCGGTGGTATTTGCTTAAACAATCACTGCAATAAAGGTTGTAAAATCAGGTCAATCATGTGGGTGATCCGTTTTATGATCATCATGACTTACAACCATGATGGGCAGTTCTCCCAAATAGAGGACTACCTGTACTGGGAGAGCTGAGCTATTTGCCTGGCTCTATGTTAAGGTGTTGTATATGCTTTGATTAGCAAGACAAAGGAAACCCTATCCCTTTTCTTGACCCAAAGGTGCCTTTTTCAAGAGGCAACTGGACTTTCTGGTTTTTCCTTTGAAGACTTTTTGCTTCTCATCCAAGAAGCTGCTTCTTCAGAGCTGGAGAAGCTTCTTGAATGAGAAGCGAAACGTCTTCAAAGAAAAACCAGAAAGTCCAGTTGCCTCTTGAAAAAAGCATCTTTGGGACAACCATNACGTCTTCAAAGAAAAACCAGAAAGTCCAGTTGCCTCTTGAAAAAAGCATCTTTGGGACAACCATGACCTGGATGACTGGGAATCTCCATAGACATCCCTCTTCCTGCTTAATTCCTTCTTTCTGCTGAGCTCCTGAGGATTTGATGATTGCTTCCACATCTTTTTATTTTCCGCTTCTTTTTATGCCTTTGAGTCAGTGTTGATTCTTGCCAACTGCCAGGGCAAGTACCACAGTTTTCTTGGCAAGATTTCAGAAGTGGTTTGCCATTGTCTCTTTCCTAGGATTGAGAGAGAGTCATCCAGTGCTTTTTCAAGAGGTCCCCTAGCTGGCTTTGTGCCTAAGTCCTAGTTGTCCGGTTTCTACTCATCAGAGTAGTTTCTACTCATCTCTTAACTTCTACACCAAACTCACTCTCTCCTCATGCACAAAGATTCCCAAATTCATGAGGCTGATGGACTCATTTGGACGGAATAGTTGATGTGGGGTCACACCAGCCATAAAGCCATCAGGGTCAATGTATATTGTGAGGAAGAAAGAGAGACAGATGGAACAGGAGGATGCTAATTCATACCCACAGCAACTTCAATCCTGTATGCAAAGAAATGCTTCTTGCTATTTTGTCTGTCTGCATCTTACTAACATGGACAGCACCAACCTGGATTGTTGAAGGAACACAGTATAGGAGAGAGGTGGTTGGGAGAACCAAGACTTAATACAGAAGAGACTTGGACACCAGCTCCTTCTTTTATTCCCTTTGACCATATGATAGTATCTAAAGCAGGAAAACTACATTGGTGTCTAAAGCTGGCTAGCATGATAGCTCTGGATGGATCATCATCTATTATAAGTAATGATGCAACCCTCTTTCAGGAGCCATTGTGGTTACGATCACTACTATTTCTGACCTTGGCTGTAACCGTGTCCGGTAATCAAGTCCAACAAGGAGATCCTAATGGAGAAACTTTTGATCCCCAAGCCATCCATTAAAAATACATATATCAAAAGAAATTGTGCACAAGGATGTAAATCAGGAGCTCTGGTTAGAACTCCCCACGAGCTTGTGTCTCGTGATCTGTAGTTTGCCCAGCCTTGGAGGGAGCTGGCACTTGTTGCTGTTCCATAAATATGTGTTAGCAATAACTAAAGTAGGCATGGAATGTGCAGCTGGGTTTCTGTTACAAGTGTTCTTGGCAGTGACTTGGCTGGAAAGTCACAGAATTATAGGAAGCGCACTGACACATTTCTGCATGCAGCTGGGCTTCTAGGTTAATAATCATGACAAACAGCGAGCAACGAAAAGCAACCTGAGAGTCTCTCCCCCCCAAAAAAGAAGTTTGCTTCATTTTTTTTAATAATTATTTTTTTAATTGTTGTCATTGTTTCCTACAGGCGACTGAATAACAATGAACTGACAGCCATTCCATCCCTGGGAGCAGCTTCAGCCCACTTAACTTCCTTGTTCCTGTAAGTCTCAGCATTAGCTTTCCTACGAGTATATTTTTAATTTGAAGAATCTGTGCAAGATATACTGTGTGTTTCTTATTTTAGCTTGAATGCATTCAGTGATATCCGACCAGCTGGAGCTTACTAAATGTTGATGTTCCACTTAAAGACCTCTGCTGTTCTCACCTGTAAAGTACTTAAAGTGAAGTCGTTCATGGTCTTTTTCTCCAAAATACAAATTCTCCCTGGACTACAAAAATCTAGAATTACATTAGTAACAATCTAATCTGAAAGAGAAACAGTAATAACCTGTGCTACCTAAAGGAGAGAGAGAAAATGAAGGTACTCAGTTATAGGTTTCCGGACTCAATAGAGGTTAAAGGTTTGCAGAATTCTGTTGAAATTTTATTTATTTTTTTGATTGTTTATATCAGAGTTCTCCAAATGTTTTGGGTTGTGGCCTGGAAGGAAAGGGAGGGGCAGTTGACACTAGTGCTTGCGGTGACAGTAGCGCCCATGTGATCTAGCGGTGATATGATGTGATGCTAGTGCAAGTGGGGGGTGTGAGCATTCACACACAGGCCCACACTGGCCAGCCACTAACTGGCCTGGTGGCTAACACACCACAGTCCAGTAGTGGGCCGCGTCCCGCAGTTTGAGGACCCCTGATTTATATAATTCCCCATCTTCAGATGTGCAAGATTCTGTTAAAATGTCATTAAAAGTACAGCCCACACATTCCTGAACAATATGTTTCTGGATTGGCTTGATTAAATTCTTACCTTCTCCAGCAACCCTGAAAACTATATTTGAATAAAAATTGCCTGCTAAGTATCAGATTAAGGATGACAAAGAGTATAGGTAGCCCTTGACTTATAACCATTCATTTAACAACCATTCAAAGTTATAACAGCACTGAGAAAAAAGGGACTTTTGATTGGACCTCGCACTTACAACAGTCACAGCATATCTCCAAGTTACGTGATCAAATTTCAGCCAGCCTGCATTTATGATGGTTGCAGCATCCTGGGGTCATGTGATCCTCACCCAAGACCTTCCTAGCTGACTTCTGACAAGCAATGTCAACCGGGGATGGGGGGCTGAGTTTACTTCATGACCATGTGATTCCCGAAGCAATTGTAGGGATTCATTCGCTTAACAACTATGGCATAAAAAGGTCGTAAAATTGGGTGCAGTTCACTTAACTGTCTTGCTTAGTAATGGAAATTCTGGTCCCAGTTGTGGTCATAAATCAAGGACTCTCTGCAAATAAAATGGATACTTTTTAAAAGAGAAAGACTGTTAACAAAAATGTTGCATTAGGGCTGGTTCTCGGTGTGGTTGCTCTTGTTCTAACTCAAAGCTGAGCCACCAGAGATTCTAAGGCCACAGGTGGTTTGCATTGACTTTCAATCCCATAGACTTTGCTTGTCAGAAGCTAGCTAGGAAGGCCTCATTCTGGTGATTTTCAACAATACTCTAGCCAGAGCCATCAATGGAAGCATTGTTTACCATAAGCCAAAAATTAGGTTTAAAACCAATATCCAGAAATTTTCCCTTTCCAAACTCTGTGAATAAATTGGGAAGTCCTGGTTCACCCATAGAATATAAACTGGAACATTTTAAAACAAGAATCGTGGGGCTGGAAATGACCTCAGAGATCTTCTAGTGCAGCCCATGCTCAAGACGCAGGGGACCTTATACCACCCTAATCAAATAGTTGTCTGGTCTACTTTCAAAAACTTCCTGTAATGGAACACCCACAAGTGATTTTATCAACTTCTATTCCTAATTGATCATTACACTGGTAAAGGGGCACCGTTTGGATTTTCTACATTGTTTACTTAACTTCTTCCCTTCACAACCCAATTCATGCGGACTATGTATGAGAGCAAAACAAATTGGCTGCTTTCTTGCATTTCCATTAAGAATGGTCTAAAATATGGAAAGGAGCAAAGCTTCCTCTTTCAGGTCAACACTGACAGTTGTGTCAGTCCACCCTCCCTCTGAGGTCCTATTTCAAAGAGAACGAAGTCAAATCTAGGGACTAGAGGATGTCTCATTTGGGTTATTTCGCTGCCCCTCCCTATTCCATTATCAAAGAGAGTTTCTTGATCTCATTCTCTCTTCTGTTATAGTTGAGACAAGTTGAAGTAATCCTTTATTTATCTTCCATTCACATTTGTCTTGTTCCTATTTGTTAAGATGCTTTGAGTATGGAGATTTATATATGTATGTTGTGGTATGGTTAGTTGGAATCTTATCCATAAATCCATTTTCCAGCCTGGTGGGAAATTAAAAGAGAAATTAAAATCCCCAGATTTTGTAAGTTGATTACTTTTTTTTTACTCTATTCAATTGATATGGCTGCTCATCTCAAACATATTTACATCTTGCTTTCCCCTTATAAAATCAGCCAGTGTGATTCATGGTAGAAAGCAAAGCATTGAGTGAAATCATATGAATGAATACTGCTGTCACTACTACAAGCCACCAAGCTCGATTGACAATTTACAAATAACAATATCGAAGTAGCATAATGTTAATCAACCTGAAACTATCAAATCTTCTCCCCCCCCCAAAAAAAAACCCTTATTCAAAGTGACAAAAATCCTAATCACGAAAGCAAGAAAATGGGTTTTTAAAGCCTCTTCTGAAGCCATGCCAGCCAGGAGAGATGGTATGCATTTCAAAGAACAGTGAGCTCCATCCATTTGGCGCAGTCACTCAGAATGCCTTAGCTTCGTAGTTGATTCTAATTGACCTACTAGGTTAACACCTGCAGTAAAACCCTTCAAAGGCCACTGGATCTTGTGGTAACATCTTTGCGATTGTGGTGTGATCAGCGTGAATCACAATCTCTCCTGGAATTGCAGTTGCTCCCTGCTTGTGTTGTGCTTGCCTTTGCTATGTAGACACTTTCTAAATGCAACTGGTTGTTTCTTAGTTGTTGTGGTCATAGACCAGCATCGCGTGATTAGCAAGTTTCTACAGTTTTTGGCAATTCTTCTGGCTGATGCATATCCTTTACACGTAGCTGTTTGATTCTGTTGAGGACATACATGTGGAGGGCATTTTTCCTCGGGTTGATACAAGGCATTTAAGTAAAAACATGAAATACAAATTATACTTCCCTGCAAAATCTCAGCATAGTTCTAGACGTAGCAGTCTCATAGTAGATTGTTAATTGAGGCAGAGCCTGACATGTATTACAGTTTAACTGTTCACTGGGGAACAGATTTTATTTTTCTTCCTTTCTGCTTTGAAAATATTGCCAAAGAAATTCATCTCCAACACCAGCAAACATTTGGAAAGGATTTTATGGGAACAGAAGAAAACAATTTGTATGTGAGTTAACCAAAGACAGACTTGCAAAGAGATATAAATACTGACAATCTGGTGGTGATGCAAGAAATTCAAAGTGTGGAAACTATATTTTGAAACATATCTCTACAAATTCCAAAGATACACCAGGAGTAGATCTCATTGTTACTTAGTTAATTATTGCTTGTAGAACCCTGGCAGATTTTTTACAAGCCTTCTGAAAAGATCAGGAGAAGCACAATTCTCTTTGTGGCATTCATTGTTCCAATCCTCTTAATTTGTTTTATAAGGACCCCTGAGGATTCTGTATTATTAGCAGGTGAGCTGAAGAAAACCCAGAAATTTGCAAAGCAGGCAATGACATAATCAAGTAAAAAGTCATGTAGCCTCCTTTGAGGACTTCACAAATAGCAAAAAGTAGGATTAAAATGATAACACTCATCCTATGCTCCATTCTGAGGCCTTCGAGGACAAATTTGTGTAAAGAATATTTTTCTGACAATTTTGGCACTTGCAGCATTAGCAAAAGAACGAGAGCGTCTGCTAACTGATGAGTTTAATATAGATGTCTTTTCCAATAAGGACACATGTTAACTAACTACATATGTTAAGCAACTGGTTGGTTTCAAGATGGAAAAGGGAGGCCAGTATTCAAGGAGGAGAATGAGTGTGGAGAACTTGTGGCCCTCCAGCTATTGCTCAATTGCTATTCTCATCTTTCTTCAACTCTGTCCACATTGGAACTGTTGGGATTTCCGGTTAATAAACATGTGCAGGGCCAGACATTCCATATTACTAGAGTGGAATGATGTTATTTTATGGTAAATCAGGAAAACCTTTTAAACTTTCCTCATTTGCTTCTTGAATAAGGCAGTAGCATGCTCCCAACACTGGAAGTTTTGAAGAGGAGAATGGACAATCATTTGCCTGAAATGGTATAGTGTTTCCTGCCTGAGCAGGGGTTGGACTTGAAGACCTCCAAGGTCCCTTCCAACTATTTATTCTGTTGTAAGTGACTATTGTGATTAAGGAGAATGCCCGCTTTCTGTAGCAACTTAGGAGAGACAGGCACACTTGGTGAAGTCTGCATTTTCTTTATTCTGTTACAGGATCGTTTTATTATATTGCTTATTTTTGTGCATTACTGATTCTTAAAACAATTGTTCCATAACTAATTAAGGGAAATCATGAGGTTTGATATGTTGCCTTGTTATGGTAAAATGTATCTTTCCTTTTTTGATTAGACTTTAGTTTTCAGACCAAAGAATAATTGCAGGATTTTGTTACATGTCTAGGTAAGTGAATGGCTGGCTCCTTGAACCATTCCCATTTAGGAGGAAAATGGAGATGAGTATGTGCTTTGTTTATCAAATCACAATTGGGTTTTGTTTATTTGAAGTCTGCAGGAATCACGTAACAAAGAACAATGAAAAAAAATACCTTAAAAGACTCTTATTCAATTTTCTTGTATCATTTCTCTATTCTTTGGACTAATTGCTACCCTGTAAAAAAAAATAAGTTTGCTGTGTATACATGTTGCTTGCACTTTCAAACACTGTGAAATAGAATTTGTTTTATAATAAATGGGTGTTGCAAATGTCACCTGTGAATTCTTAGCCATATAGTCTCCCATTCATCTCTTGGTGATCTTTATTTAGGTTGCCATGGGCCCTAACATTAATACTGTTACTGGTAATAATAATCCCTTTTACACTATGTTCCACATATGACTTTTTGGAACTCCAAACACCCCATAACATGCTAATTGAAATGTGTTGTTGACCCTTTTCAGTGTAGCTATGGTAGTGCAGTGGTTAGAATGCAGTATAGCAGGCTAATTCTGCCAACTGCCAGTTGTTCAATTCTCACCAGCTCAAGGTTGATTCATTTTTCCATTCTCTTCTGAGGTTGTTAAAATGAGGACCCAGATTGTTGAGGGTAATATGCTCACTCTGTAAACTGCTTAGAGAGGGCTGTAAAGCACTGTGAAGTGGTATATAAGTCCAAGTATGCTGCTGTTATTGCTATTGCTATTAGTAGTTGTGTTAAGAAGAAAACATTGAAGAGGAAGAAGTTGTAAGAGGAGTTTAAAGGTTTGCTGTCTTTTTCCTTTTACCACCAGAGTGGAAAATAGGATTGGATAATTAATAAAGGTCTCAGGAGCATACTATAACATAAATGTCAGTGTAAAATCAATAGAGCTACTCATCTGCTAAAATTATAATTAAAAATATTAGTCTAATAATGGGCAATGCATTGCAAATTATGTATTCTACTGCTGTTTCAGAATACATGGAAATTAATTAATCATCTGTGTTGAGATTTTTGGATTACCTACTGAAAGATGGAGAGAAGCTATGCAGAAAATGTAAAACAGTAATAAGATATGGAATAGAACATAAAAACTACAGCTCTCACAGTTGTTGATGATGGGTCTGCTAGTAACTGTGGGGATAAAGCTTCAGCAACTAGAGAATCAAAACTGAGAACTGTTAATTTAGATGAATCTTTGGAATGGGTGGATATGGTAGAGCAGAAAAAAAAGAATAAATGAATGAATTTAATTTGAAGATGTAATGGTTTTTTACAGGGTGCATGAATGCATATATGTGGTGCCTTTTTCTTTTTTTTGGAAATTTTATTTGAGTTTTCACACAAAAAGATACAAATAA
>BHFT01044863.1:0-22892 GCA_004320025.1 Laticauda laticaudata
GGCTGGGTGACAAGGAATGGCTGGGAGGGGAGGGGTCAGGTGAGGCACCCCTTGATGTGAGTGACATTGAGTTGGCCATACCCATCCAGTCACATAACCACCAAGCCATACCCACCCAGTCACATGACCACCAAGCCATGCCCACCCAGTCACATGACCACAAGCCATGTCCACCAAATAAGCCTCGCCCACAGAACCGTCATAAAAATTTTTGAATTCCACCACTGATATAGCTTAAACTTGCTAAAGCTGAGAAACACTGTTCCAATCCAAGCAATGTCTCTCTTCCAAATCACTACCTGTTACAGCAGTGCTTCCCAAACGTTTTCCTTCATTAGCCAAAACTGCTGGTCAGAAAGTTTTTATTTAAATTTCCCTATTGTAATTGGATGAGCCACGATGTCGCAGCGGTTAGAATGCAATACTGCAGGCTACTTCTGTTGACTGTGGGATGCCTGCAGTTTGGCAGTTCAAATCTCACCAGGCTCAAGGTTGATTCAGTCTTCCATCCTTCCAAGGTTAGTAAAATGAGGACCCAAATTGTTGGGGCAATAGGCTGGCTCTGTAAACCGCTTTGAGAGGGATGTAAAACACTGCAAAGGGATATATTAGTCTAAGTGCTAATTGTTATAAGGGGTTTGTATGTCATTATCAAAAAAAAAAAAAAAANGTTATAAGGGGTTTGTATGTCATTATCAAAAAAAAAAAAAAACTACTTTGATCCAATTTGGGATATTTTATCCAGGTTTGGAAGACACTGTGTTACAGAGTTTAAAAAAATATGCTGAGTCTAGCTCCATACAAAGAGGAAAAAATGAATTATGAACAATCCCATCCATGTTTTTGACTGCATTCATCTATATGCATTTGAAAGTCAATTTGATCAGACAATTTATCTGATTGTCTGCAGAGAAGAAGCTATGCAGAGCATGCTTGATTTAAAAAGCATTTAAATCCTTATCCCCAAAGACAGTCCCTATCATCATGCCTCTGCTATATTTAAAAGATGTAATGATATCTTTACATCTTTACAGATGTAAAGATATCTGGTTTGTAAAGATAGAATTATGACATGGGTTAGGGGATCTATCGGGGCTGGAGCTGATTCTGTCATACTGCGAAACGCTCATGTGGATGTGCCTAAATCATTATTTTCTGATCTGGATTTAAAATACAAATCTTCCTCACATTTTCTCCTAAAAGTATGAAGATGATACATCCTTTATTCCAAAGCAGTGGTCCCCAACCTCAGGTCCACGGACCAGGATCAATCTATGGCCTGTTGGGAACAGGACTGTGCAAACGACAGGCAAATATGCGAAGCTGTGTTTCTGCAAGCAGCAGGTATGCATGCACAAAATCCTCCCCTTTCCCCCCACCTCCACTGCCACCGCCACTACTGGTCCATGAAGCTGGAAAGGTTGAGGACTGGTATTATAAAGGACAGTCCTGTATCCCCCTTCTTTGAGATGAAGATTCATGCAAATTAAAACAAGCAAAACTATCTTCTGTTTCTACTCAGTTAGCTGTGGTTTGGTACTCAACCTTTTTCTGAAATATATATCCAAATTATGGTCAGTAACTGTCACCCTCTGTACACATGACATTTTCCAATACGATTGGAATAATTGCCTCTCTTTGAATTTGCAGCTAGCTTCACTTTTTTTTGCCCTTGAAATGAAAGGGCAACAAGATGTTATAAAACCAAAGGCCCGGGCCCCCATCTCCCACCCATCCCTGCTGCCAACTCTGCATATTATTTGTTTTCTTGCTAACCTTGTAATGCTTATGTTTAGATCATATTTTTCCAACAGAGCTTGGGACTGCATCACCTGGATACAACAATTATCTGAAAAAAGTCTCTGAAAGAAAGTTTGCTTGGATTTCACAATAACATTTGAAGAATAATGATGGATATCACTTTACCATTGTATTGTGTGTGTTAGCATCACATTTCGCTCTACTGTACTTGAGGCACTCCAAGGATGTTTGGATGTTCACTTCCAAAATTCCACTCAGGAATTCCAGATATCCCAATAGATCTCAGTAACCTGGAAAGGGTCTAGATTGGGGGAACCATCAGAATTGACAGGGAAGAGTGTGGCGCTCCATGTAGCAAAGCCCATAGCAACTTAATTACAGTATATAAGAAAGTTTTCTAATGCTTTGCTAGAATAGAATAGAATAGAATAGAATAGAATAGAATAGAATAGAACAGAATAGAATACTTTATTGGCCAAGTGTGATTGAACACACAAGGAATTTGTCTTAGTGCAAATGCTCTCACTGTACAAAAAAGAAAAGATACATTCATCAAGAATCAAGAATCATCAGGTACTACACTTAACAATAGTCATAGGGTACAATAAGCAATCAAATCATACTAGGAAACAGACAATATAGATTGTAAGGATACAAGCAACACAGTTGCTAAAACCAGAAAATTTGTCTCAAGGTTCATTTTAAAAAAGCATTGCCCTGTTATGTTGTCAGCCCCACTTCTTTTAAAAAAGTGCATTTGCCATTTCTAATTCACTATCAAAAAACACAAAAAAGCCCCTGTACTTTATTCTTTCAATCTTGAAACACTTGATTAATGGTGCTGACAAATATTTGTGAATCAAGTCCAAACAGGTAGCACCAACTAGACCTTAGATGACTTTGAAAAAAATATGCAAGTCTGGCTTGGTCAGTACCTAGACAGAACTGCTAGAAAATCTCATGGCTCCAGGCTAGATTGGGAAATTGAAAAAAACCATTCCTTTGCTAAGAAAACATGAAGACATGTCCAAATAATTATCAAGAGTCAAGCTTGGTTAGAGGGAGAGATTATCTTTATCTTTTATTAATACACATAATACTCCCTCCGTTGTCATAGTCATGTAGCACAAGCATTACTACCAAAGCAGGAATCTTACCTCTCATCCTTAAGTTTTTCTAATATAGCAGGATTAATTTGTTTTCATGGTGATTTCTCAATTTCAATGGAGATTCTCAATTATCCAGGTCATGGTTGTCCCAAAGGTGTTTTTTTCAAAAGGCAACTGGACTTTCTTGTTTTTCTTTGAAGACATTTCACTTTTCATCCAAGAAGCTTCTTCAGCTCTGACTGAATGGTGGGGAATGGAAGGATTTATATTCCTTGCAGACAGCTGATCATTCGCATTCTTTTAGAGAGTTGTTGAGGCCACTTGTAGGTTTGTCTGTGTCCTCAGGGTCACCTGAGTAGTGCACATGGGTGTGGAGTCTTCTTGGAACTGCTGAAAGGACTCTGTTGTGGAGTTGTTGTTTTTTCTGCAGGATGTTTTCTCCCATGTCCTTTCACTGTTGAATACTGGTGCAAGCTGTTGGGGATCAGTCTATGTTGCCTGCATCTCAAATTGAAGCACAAGTGGTTCCTATAGTCTGCAGTTGGGATGCAGGCAACACAGACTCATCCCCAACAGCCTGTGCCTGTGTTCAACAGTGAAGGGACATGGGGCAGAAAACATCCTGCAGAAAGCACAGCTCCATAACACAGTCATCTCAGCTGTTCCAAGAAGCCTTCATACCCATTTGCACAATTTTTCCAACATCTCAGGCTAGCTTATAAATCTTAAATTCCCAAGTCATACCTTATCCAAGTACTAACCAGGGTTGACCCTTTTAGCTTCTAAAATAATGCATGACTCAACTAGGACTTGCTCCAGTGGTGGGGTTCAAATTTTTTTACTACAGGTTCTGTGGGCATGGCTTGGTGGGCGTGGCAGCGGAAGGATAGTGTAAAATCTCCATTCCCTCCCCACTTCTGGGGAAGGTTACTGCAAAATCCCCATTCCCTCCCCACCCCATTAACCTGCTTTCCAGCTCTGTTCTCCTGTGCAGAGCAACAAAAGAAGACCCAGCCAATCATGGGACTCGGGAGGCAGAGAATAGATGGGAATGGGGCCAGTTAGAGGTAGTATTTGCCAGTTCTCCAAACAACTACAAAATGTCCGCTATCAGTTCTCCAGAACTGGTCAGAACCTGTTGAATATTACCTCTGACTTGCTCCCTGCTAAAACAAGCATCCATTAAGGATTGGAAAGATTCACAAATATATCCTTTAGAATGCACCCAAATAAGTAGATGATAGATAGCTGAGTGATTAACTGATTGATAGATCAGTGCTAAATGCTTTTTTTCTGAATGTTTCAAATCCACTTCCTCCCCTTGTCAGTCAGCAGGGCTAACAGCAAATAGCACTGAGAACTTTAGGGAGGAGGGAGAAGTTGGTAGAAGAAGAACATGTGCAAGGGAGGCAGCAAAGAAAACCACAGAAGAACTGCAGCACACGAAGCCCCAGTACCTTATTTTGGTCTGTCCTCATTTAAATCACACATTAGATCTCAGATTTCATGTGACATTCTATTTGGTATTCTATCTGAAAAACGTTGTGGACATTTGATTTATGTAGCTTGCCTCATTGCTTTTGTTACTGGAAGCCATCTGGTTGCTTAGTTTCCAGCTTTCAACTTGTGGCAGTGTTAAGTCAGGTTTGTGTTTGTTACAACAGCTCATCTCATCAAGCTGTCAAACTTTGCTCCCCAATTCCTATTCATTACCACTTAAAAATTGCCTTTTTATCAGTTAGGAAACCCAGAAGAATGGGACACAGACCCCTTTCTTTCCTTCTCCAACCTCTAAATGTTCTGGTTCAGAATAAAGGGCAGAGTTTCCTTTCCCATGCTGGATTGATGGAGGGCTCTTGCCAAAAGCAACAGTGAGGTTCTCAGAACCCAACAGGTGGATTGTTTGAGCAACAAAGAAGAACTGTGTATTATCCATTCAGAGCCAGCACATTTTGTTCATCCCCAGAAGTAAGAGGAAGGGTAAAGGGAGGAATTGGGTTTTTTTTAAATAAAATTTTTATTTTATTCAAAATATATACATTCATTTCATCTTTCATGTAATGGTGTATCATCTGGTTACAAATGTCTTGTGCCATAACAATTACATTTTACAACCATATTCATCATTTTAACATTAATTCTCTATTCTTACAAATTATTTATATTACTACATTTCTATACATACAATATTACATTTCTCCTCTACGGATTCAATTCTATTGACATATTGTCTGTATTTCAGTGGTCTAATAATTATTTGTAGCTTTCATATTTTTTCTCTAGCCATTGATAACATAATTCCCATGTCTGATAATATTCAATTTGTTCCTTCACTTTAATTGCAAGTGTTAATCTGATCATTTCTCCATATTCTAGTATTTTCCTTATTATATCCTCTTCTGTCAGAATCTTTTCATTTTTCCAATTTTGTACAAATACAATTCTAGCTGCAGTTACTACATGGATAATTAAATATATCTTATCTTTACTGTACATTTCTGGTATGATCCCCAACAAAAATATTTCAGGTCTTAAATCTATATGTTGTTGTATCACCTTTTCCAACCATGTATGTATTTTTGTCCGGGAGGAATTGTTGAGGAAGATCAAGAGAGGAATGAATGAAGAAGGGATTTGATCCTGGAAGAAGATATTTTTTTAAAAAATGGAAATATTCTTACTTTATTTTCTTTGATTTTTAGTTTTATCCTCGTTACATTTCATCTCCCTGCTTTGCTTTTAAGGGCAGCAATGCCAAAGGGATGGGTTTTTTTTAAGCTTTCCAGGGTAAATATGCTCACTCAGGAAATTTCCTCAAATATTCTGTGGACCCCATTAAAATCAGCACTTACATGATTAAAGCTATGTTCAATAAATAGAACATCCCTCAAAACAGTCCCACTCAGGCTAAGACAAAATAATGGCTAAAGGGAATATAAAGATTAGGGGAGCCTGCCTTTTACATCCCTCCATTGCTCTGGTGTCATTTGTGGAACACATTTCTGAAGGCCAATGTGCTCTCAGTAATGGAATAGGCCTATGAGCTGACTGACATTCATAGGTTAATGAGGGGGTCACAAAATCTGCTTTCCGGATGGTTGATTTTCCTTTGTATTTTTTTCTCATCTCCCTTATCTGTACCATCTCTACTTTTTATTGAAAGATGTGCTCATAAGTCCATGTGAATCTTCCAGGCAGATACTAAAGCTGTCGGCGCTATTGATTGATGCCAGGTGCATTTAGGCCTGCCAAAGGAAGGCACACATGGAAAGGCACACATCTTTATTCTATTTCAGGCTGTGTACCATGTCCGCAGAGATAAATTTTATGGCCCAGGTAATGAGATTTTTATAACATCTGGAACATGGAAATGTCAATTTATACTCTGCCTAATTTTTACAAGTGTATTCAGTGACTGCTAACACCTAACATATGTTCAAGGTATGAATTTAATGTCTTGGGATTTAGATTTAAATCTGCCAGAGCTTTAGGCCATGCCTAGGAGACATGAAAAGGGGCCTGGTTGTTTTTTGGTTTTTTTTGAACCAATATTAAATATTTCAAAAGAGAAATTAGGCAATAATTCTAATACCTTTGATGGTAAATTACAAAGATTTTGGATGGAAAAGTACAGCAGAAACTCACTTCTTCTAAAGGATAGATTGGAAAATAAACAGTGTTTTAACAACATTTATATTTGCACAAAACATACTGGATGAACGGCCAGGAAGCAAGTAGTCCAACAGATTGAATTAACCTTATCCTTCAGCACAATTCATCCATTTATTTTTGTTAATTGCTCACAAGATAATAGGTATAAATAAAAAACATAGTTATGAATACATGGATACATATAAGAAAAATAAAAAAATAAAAGAAACAATAGGACAGGGACTGTAGGCATGTTGGTGCGCTTATGCATGCCCCCTAGAGACCTCATAGGAAAGGGATGAGGTCAATAGGAGACAGTCTAAGGTTAAAGTTTTTGGACTTGGGGAAGAAACCACAGAGTCAGGTAGAACATTCCAGACATTGACCACTCTGTTGCTGAAGTCATATTTCCTGCAATCAAGTTTGGTGCGATTAACCTTGAGTTTGTGTATCTATTGTGCTCCTTATATTGTTATGGTTGAAGCTGAAGTATTCACTGACAGGTAGGACATTGCAATGTATGATTTTATATACTATACTTAGATTGGACGGCGTAGTTCTAGGTTTTCTAGGTCTAGAATTTCGAGTCTGGTGGCATAAGGTATTCTACAACGAGTATAGGAGTGGAGAACTCTTCTTGTGAAATATTTCTGGACTTTCTCAACTGTGTTAATATCAGATACGTAATGTTGGGTCCAGACTGATGAGCTGTATTCGAGTATTGGTCGAGCAAATGTTTTGTATGCTCTAGTTATTAGTGTAATATTACAGAGAAAAAGCTACATAAGATTAGGTTAACAACTCTTAATGCCTTTTTGGCTAGTAGTTACAGTGGGCTCTAATGACTTAGATCATTGGAGATGAGTATTCCAAGGTCCTTTACAGAGCTTAGATCATCAACAAGGTCTTCACTATTCAGCTTGTATTTTATTTTCTGATTTTTTTTGCCAGTATGTAGGACAGAGCATTTATTTATTATTTATTCGATCACTTACAACTCCATAAAAGCTAGCCACAAAAATATTTGAATGCTAGTCATTGCTGTAATTACTATGGGCAAAGATGGAGGAATAATGTAGAAAAAGTATCACCAAATGATTGATTCTTCAAAGAACATCCTTCAGAAGGCATCCTCTCCTCTTCTCCAATATATCAACAGCATACTGGCCATTAGACACATCCCTATTCTATACCATGCCCAAAATACATGTTTAATAGGCACAATAGTTTTAATATATCAGCACCACTGCTATCATCCAAATGGGACTCTTGGCCAAGAAATATCACAGAATTAATTACTTCAAGAGGCAATCAGAGAAACTTTTCTTTGATACTAAAAGTTGATTATTTATTCCAGCAGAGCTTTTGTGCTTTCAGCAGCCATGGAAAATACAGAGGTTAGATGAGTGGATTTATGTGAAATATGGACTACATAAGAAAGGAAAAATGATTAGTAAATAATTTGATGGTTATATAATCAATATTATAATGGAAGAGTGTACCTTTCAATAATGATTGATATGATCGCATGTGTGTTTATATGTACACAATTATAATAATTATGATGATGTTTATATTTTAACATGTTGGGCACCTAGAAAACACACTGTTCAAATATAAAAATAGACTTTGTGATATAAAACAATAAGCATATATATAAAAAAGAAAGAAAATAGGAAATTCAACTGATCAAGCTGATGAAGTAAAACTCTTTGGCATTTCTGAATACAGGCAGATGTCTATCTTCTTTCACTATGAAAATAATCTCAATGCTACCCTTGTAAATTCTTGTCTCTGTGCAGCATTTCAGATGCTAATCTTTTCCCTTAATTTGTGGTTTACCCTGCTGTGTTGTCTAATTCTGTGTTTTTATCCTATATCTTATCTGATATTTTTCACCAAGCCTAACAAACACCACTATCTGGAGAACACTAGAGATGGTACAGACAATTGTTTCTCTTGCCAAGTTATGCAGATTCATGAGGAGAGCTACTGGAACTATTGCTTGTATCCTAAGAGCATCAATGCCCTTCATTTAGGGTGGCATCCATCCCACTTAAAGTGATCGCCACATAAAATAGCTGGGAAAAGGCCATATCTCAATTTACCATCATGTTAGTTGGTACAAGCATTCTGATGCCTTCCCTCCAGACAGAAAGCTAATGATAGGATTCTGAATCAGTTTTTGGGTTGATTCTTCTGTTCTTTGTCTAACTGGTAGATTGGTATTTCTCAAACTTGACTAGGGAATTTTTGAAGTTCAAGTCCACACATCTAAAAGTTGTCAAGATTGAGAAACACAGAAGGATGTGGAGTTGATTTTTCTGTCAGTAGTGAAAAAGTTGTCACATTCCACGCAGCATATCCATGTGTACCAGGTAATAATGTCTTTTAAGGATACAATCTGATGCTTTGCCCTATTTAGGGCCGCCACAAAGCATTCCTAAACCAGCATAAAACTGTGTCTAAATCCTAAATCATCAGGCACCAACCAGATTAATACTGATTCTCTCCCTTGATCTTCCAGTGAGGTCTATTTTTCATCAACTATATGAAGAATTAAATAAGCACAGAAAAGAAAAGCAAACACATCTTTGTCTTCTGTATTGACTGTTTCCATTTCTCTCTGCTGGCCAAACAAAGATAACATAAAAGCTGTATGACAATCTCACAAGAAGTATGTTTCTTCCAAAGGAGATGTAAAAAGGGAGTCTCAATCCTGATTCCACATTTGCACTTGAATGAGTTAGAAGAACCCTGGAAAGATTTAAAAATCTTAAAAAGATTTAAGATTTATATATTTATTATATTTACTTCAGACTAAAAGTAAGAGGAGTAGTTGAATCCTTCCTGCTCCTTGTAAATAATCCCAGATAAAGGATAGGGCTCAAACTTTCTCCTTGACTTGCTGGCTTTCTAGATGCTGAGCTTTTCAGCACTCCAGGTATTATTTCCAACGTGTGATGATGAGGCATCCTTCCACTTAATTCAGCCATGTGTGTAGGCCCAGGCATTCCCCTGCAGTAAATATGACAGGGGGCAGATGCAGGTTGTAAACAGTCTTTCATGAAGGCTTTGTGCTTTAGATCAAGCTTAATCTCTAAGTCTTCAGCTTTTTTTTTTATCTTTATGAGTCTGAAGAGATTTATGACGAGAGTAACTGAATGGTTAATTTTATTATGCAATGTAATGGAGGTCAAACATAGGGAAAGTGAAGTCTGGAATGTTTGCTATGTTTATTTTGCAAGTAAAGCCAAATCCCAGAACAGGGATAGGTTTTGATTAAGCCAGGCTTCCACTAATCTGTTTTCTTGCTAAATACAGCTTTGACCAAAATGGGTCATTATTGAAGGAGTGGGAATAGGGGAAGGATAAACTTGAATAGGGTTATTGTTATGTATTTACTCCATACAGCTGCCAAAACATCCTGATCCTCTCTTTGGTGCCGCAACCAAAAAGACAATCCAATATAGCAGCAGTGGCTTTTGTTAAAGAACAAATAGGCTAAGCCTATTATATTGGGCATGGTCTCTCTTTATTGGGCACACTACAGTGTATAAATACAATTTTCAGTGGAAAGCTCTCCCTTTGTCTTATACTGGGGTTTATAAGATATCTACTCACCTTTTTTGTGCACAGGAAGACATTCAGAGCTATAACTACCTTAAGCTAGATTATGTTTAATAAATTCACCAAAAAAAGAAAGAAAAATGTTTATATTTCGAGAAGAACTAGACGCAGTGGGCCATTAAATACACCTTGGCCAACAGACCTCAATGGAAGGTGATACAATAAAGGAAACTGAACGGCATGTTAAATGTGGTTGGCAGGCATTTGGCGAGCTGAGCATAATTTGAAAGAACAATTTCCCACTTTGCCTGAAGAGAAAAGTTTTCAATCAGTGTGTGCTACTTTCTCCAACATATGCCAGGGAAACATGGACACTAACCTTGCAATTGATACAAAAACTATGAATGGCACAAAGAACCATGGAAAGATACATGCTTGGCATCACAAGACAAGATAGAAAGACCTGCACATGGATTAGAGAACAAAGAAAAGTATACAACGCCAACAAGAGAGTAAACTAATTGAAATGGAAATGGGCTGGTCACAAAGCAAGAAAAACTGATGGCAGATGGACCAAGGTAGTCATAGAATGGATCCCACTTTACAAAAAGCATCCAGGAAAGAGACCTAAAACAAAATGGATCAACGACATCAGGAATTATTGCAGACCTAATTGGCAAAAGAAAGCTCGGGACTGTATTGGTTGGAAACATGCAGAAGAGGTCTTCATTCTGTAATGGATAGACAATGGGTAAAATGAGGATAAAGATGAACAACCCTAAAAGATGGCTTTCTGTGCAGAACCAGAGAGAATTTTAACATTTTAAATGTTAAATTTTTAATATTGTTAAATATCATCATTATTAACAGAGTTTTCCTAAATCTACACACCTGTAATTTCAGCCCATAAAATCTAACTCTACACCACTTTGTCTCCTAATGCAACAGCTCTTTACATATTAGAAAAAGTGTGTAAAGTGCCTATGAGGGTCTTCGGTTTTTTAGACAAAATATCTCTTTTTGAGCATCTGCATTTTAAGTTCACTGAAATTTCACTTTTAAAACTTGGTGGTAAAAAAAACCCCATTTAATTTAGGTATAATTTCTCCTGTATTTCAATAATTAACAAAAATTGGGGGAAGTAGATAAATCAAGAAAGGATTAAAATGCTTGAAAAGAACAAAGTGATTTTTTTTTTGCAAAACCCAATCTACTGAAAGCTATGATCTGATCCACTTGTATGGCATCAATGCATCATGTTCCACCCACCATGACATTTGGTCACCTCCTCCTCAATCTACAAAAAAAAAAAGAAATGTCACTTGACAGTAAATGGTTATTTCCCTATATTTAACCAAGCCAGTTTAATCAAATAGGTTTCATATGGTGGTTAAGGCAACAGACTAAAAACTGGTAGACTGTAGATATAGATTGTAGAAATCAGTAGATGGTATAGATTGTGAGTTTTTGCCTGCTTTAGGCACAAAGCTAAATGGGCGACCTTGGACCAGTCATTCTCTCTCAGCCCAAGGAAGGACACAATGGCAAACCACTCCTGAAAATCCTTTCCCAAAAACCTGCAGAGATTTGTCCAGGCACTCTCTGAGAATTGGACATCATTAAATGGGGAGACCCCCCCCCCAAACACACTTGGAATTTATTAACAGCAGACTGAGCTCTCCTTTGTGGGTCTCAGGCAGGATTCTCTCTTGTTGCAGGATATCTTGCAGAGTCACCCAGTCATTGTTGAAGTGGTGACAAGCTTATCTTTCTTACTGCTATTTCAGCACCATTTGTTGGATGATTCAAGAAGATGCTGTAACTCATCAGTTGGAATCATGATTTTGACATGAATCTAATGCCCTTGAATATTAATGAATAAAATTATGATAAAGGTAAAGGTTTCCCCATTCAGTTGCCATCACTCTTGGTCAGTGATGGCAAACCTTTTTGTTGTGGTGTATTGAAAGCATATGCGCCGGCACCCACAATGCAATGCACCCTGCCCCTCTGCACATGTGCACACAACCCCCCTTACCTGTACTGTGCATGCATGCACCTCCCAGATAATTTTTGGCCCATTTGAGGCCTTTTTTGCCCTCCTGGAGGTTTGAGGGAAGCCTCTGCAGCCTTGGGAGGCTGAAAAATAGGCCTTCCAGAAATACCGGAACTGCCAAAATGGGCCCATTTTTCTGCCTCCAAAGGCTACAGAGACTTTCCTTGAGCCCCTGGGAGGGTGAAAATGGCCTCCCCCGTGCTCCTGAGGCCCTCCAGAGGCTGAAAATGGGCACTTCTGGTATTTCTGGAAGGCCCATTTTTCGGCTACCTGAGGCTGCAGAGGCTTTCCTCGAGCCCCCAGGAGGGTGAAAACAGCCTCAAACAGGCCAAAAAGCAGCTGGGAGGTACGTGACTGGGGCTTGCATGCCCACACAAATGACTGCATGCAACCTGTGGCACGCGTACCATATATTCACCATCAGGGCTCCTTCTTAGCCAAGGGAGCCAGCATTATCCAAAGAGGCTTCTGTGGTCATCGGGCCAGCATGACTGTATGACGAGAGGCAAGGAATACTGTTATTTTCCCACTGAAATGGTACCTTTTATCTATTTTCATTTGCATCCTTTCAAACTGCTGGGTGGTTGGAGCTGAGGCAAGTAACAAGAGCTCACCCCATCATGTGGTGCTCAGGTCTTGAACTCCAGGCTGTCAGTATTCCAGCTGACAAGTATGGCTTTTTAACCATTGAGCCATCGGCTCCCCTTGCAATTAATAACATTTGACTTTAACTCATTTTTGCATGAAAACTCATGTTTACAGATTACACTTGTTAGGGCCTCAAAGCATTTTTAATACTACATGGGCTCAGGAAATGTTGAGAGCTAGATGGGGCTTCATGTTAAAAATGACTACAGATGAATTGGCCCAAGACAGCAGCTTTTAAATGTCAATGTATTTTTGCTCGGTACATTTCAAATGTATCAGCACTGACCATAGACATTATGAGTCTAATTCTTGCCTAGGGATGTACAGCTTTGTATAACAACATCCAGCCATCATCAAAGCAACGTACAGACTGTCCTTGTCATTGGTGTTTCGGACAACAATGTTTCCATAACTATAGAATTTTCATTAATGTGTGGTGAAAGAAAAGAGACAGGACAATTAACAGAAAGACAGATGGACTAGTCCAGTATTCCCCAACCTCTCTCTCTTTTTGCAGACTGGCAGGGGTAGAAGAGATGGTTCAGAGGTGGTATTCAGCAGGTTCTGACCAGTTCTGGAGAACCAATAGCAGAAATTTTGAGTAGTTCGGAGTACCAGCAAATACCGCTTCTGACTGGCCCTGCCCCCATCTATTCCCTGCCTCCCAAGTCCCAGCTGATTGGCTGGGTCTTCTTTTGTTGCCCTGCACAGGAGAACGGAGCTGAAAAGCAGGTTAAGGAGGGAATGGGGATTTTACTGTATCCTTCCCATGCCATGCCCACCAAGCCATGCCCACAGAACCAGTAGTAAAAAGTTTTGAATCCCACCACTGAGATGGTTCCGTGTGAGTGGCTGTTAAGTGGAGCATGAACACATGTTGCATTTGCATGAGTGCCATGCACGTATGCCCATGGCTTGTGCAAATGGAGCTTGTATTCACATGCTCGCCTGTGGCTCACACACATGGTGAAGTGCGTGCTTGTTCTCACCCTCCATTTCCTCAGCCCAGTTGCAAAAAGCTCACAGGGACCCTCTGGACTCGTGTATGGTGGTGATGGAAGATCTGAAGGGCCAAGTTGGGAGTCCTGGAGAGGATCTAGGACAGAGCTAGATGTGTCACATGCTGGCATGCCCATGTCCAGTTTAGCGAAGGGGGGGGAAATCACAATACGTCTTGTGACGCTGCCGTGACAAGGCAAGTTTGACACCCCTGGCCTAGGAGGAGTGTCAGCATCAACTTGATGGCAATTGATCACTTTAAATGCATCCCTCTTAAAGGATCCAGTTTTTATGAGGCAGATTAAATAAGAATTTGAAGAATGTGACCACGTGCTTCAGAAGATGAAGCTTCTTGTATCTTTAATTTTGTCAGATAAGCAATTTTTACTGTAATAGGGGAAAAAAATCTTTGTACTAAAATCTCTCATGTAAACTTTTTATTTTATTGATAAAAAATGTCATGCCCTGTTTTTCCATCGGTAAATGAAACGACACTTTTAAAAACAGAGGGGGTGGAAATGAATTTAAAACAACTGGAACAAAATAGCAAGTAATAGTGTCTTAAGCGGCATGTTAAAGCTTTAACAACTTACAAACTCAGCCATACCAACCAATCAAAAAATTCACAATGTTATTATTAAAGTTTCAGGACCCCTGAGCTTCTTTGCATCTTGTTCCCCTGGAGGCAGAAAAATGCTCTGAGTATAGCTGAGTACTTATTTGAATACTCAGTACTCTGAGTACTTATCTGTCTTGTTTTTGGACTGATCATCTGGAGATATAGAAATATGTCCAAATGTAGAAATAAGGTAGATAATTTGGTGAATCTAGATAGCGAGAAAAAGTTTCTGTTTTATCATGCTGTTTCTTAAAAGTAAGGGAGCACTTGGCTCCGAGTAAATGGACGGCTATCATTTGTTAGGAAGCTAGGTTTCATCTGGGTGCCTGGTTGGGGTGTGTTNCCTGGCTAGTGGTGTGGAGATTTTTTTGTTTGTGAGTGCAGGCTTCCAAATCATTGACAGTCTGGTGGAATCATCTCTTCTATTCATGCTTTCAGATCTTTTTTCAATCTCTATGGCTTCTCTGATAATTCTGTGGCTGGGGTTTTCTATAGTGGTTAGGGTTTTGGTGTCTTTGAAGTTGATGCTATGACCTGTGGCTTTCATGTGTTGGACTAGTGAGCCTCCAATACAGGAACACAGTGTGCAGTAGCAGCCAAAAAAAGCTAATGCAATCCTAAATTGCATTAACCAAGGGATACAATGAAGATCAAGTGAGTGGTACTAATACCACTCTTTAAAATCTTAGTAAGATCACACTTAGAGTACTGCATCTAGTTTTGATCAGTTAATTATCTGGATAATTAAATGATCAAGGAAGACCTCACACACATAATGTATTTCTCACTGAATTTTATATGTTGCCATACAATTCCAAATTAGGGCTTAATATGAATATACATTTTAAGGGCTAATTGTCAGATGGTACTCCATTCAAAATCCAAGAAAGAAATACTTGACTCCATTAATTAGAGAAAAGATATCTTTTACTGGAAATCAAGTGGTAGCAACAAAAGAATTCTGAATCTGAGAAAATGAGTGTGTAAATCACATATACAAAGTGATGGCAACGTTCCCACCCCCAAAAGTTCAATTCGCTCATCCAATTAAAAGTTGTGTATAGCATCATGTGGGTATCTGCAGGTGGTGATGAGGTCTCTGTCTGTTGACCTTGGCATATTTTGATAAAGAGTTGCAGTTGCGCATAGCATAGGATAGAAACCTAAGCAAGAAACTCCTCCCCAACTTATACAGTTCTGTTTTGTGAAGCCTCCAGCTCACTTCCCATAATCATGTCCCCCCCTCCCCCTGTTACTTATGACAGCTGAAGGATGCAAAGCAAAGGAAGAAAATCTTGAAGGCTGACACTAATATTCTGCAAGAAATAGGAAATCTTAAAAAATCTATTTTATTCCAAATTTTGACTTATTTGTAATATTTCAATTTTTTGTAAGAATATTTTCTACAAATTTCAATGGTTTTTTATAACAATAAGACAAGAATACGTTATACATTATTATTTGACATCTAGTACCAAAATATTAACTATGATTAGATGGGTAGGCCATAGATAGTAATAATTCTTTTAAAATGTAATTTTTGGAACACTGATCACTGGATCATTAAAATTCAGAATGTAATAGAAGAAATAGGAAATTTGTTCAGTCAGTTTAAAACTCTGAAATTATCCAATGAATAGTACACCAAGCTTTCATATATCACATAAACTGGTTAATGAAAACAGAAAAAAAACAATTACTTACCCAACTGACAATCTACAGGGAAAGACTGTAAATTTATTTAATATACTATAAATTATGCCATGTGTATTCACATACTTTAAAGATATAATTGGAATATCATGTAAAGATGATAGTGATAACAAAGTAGTTTCAATTCAGCTATGATTGCATAACTTCATCTACTTTCTGCATATATTGAAAACATATTAAATGGCTATAAAAATTGGAATAATCAATAGATAATTGTTAACCAAGCACTCTCTAGCGTTACATATTCATGTATACCCAGGACATAAGAAGTGTGTCATTTCTATCATGGCAACTCTTATAAGGAAGAGCATCCCTATATTGGCTTCTGCAAGACTTTGAGGACCTGGCTTCTTTTTTATGCCTTGGATGAGCCCATTCTGAAATGACTATTAATTAAAATATGGTATGTTATGGGTTGATCTGAATTATGCTGTACTGTTGTGTTTCATGTTCTTTGTAGTTCTAATTATATATTTTAACCAAATGATAACTGTCTAGAGTTGGGTAACCATAGAAATAAGATATTTTAAATAAATGATAGATAAAGCTGTGTGTATGGAGGTTTTTCTGTCACCTATATAAATGCTGGCTTCCTGGATAATTGCAACAACTCATCTTTAAAGGGATGTAAATTGGGAAAGTATGGGTGTGCTGTTCAGACAGTTTATAGTTAGTTAGGAATTGGGAATTGTCCCCTTAAGGGAATGCATCATGGTAAATGTAGTAAAGGTATCCTGGGAAATGTAGTCCATCTCAGGTGGTCACATCTGTAATCCTGATTGGTCACTGAATTGGGGGAGGTTTCTTCACTCTTGCCTGAACCCGAGCCTCACCCCCTTACTCCTTCATTATGGGGATAAAAAGTACACTATCCTTTTACACCATAAAGTCAGCTATGCAGAGAATTGGACATTGAGATGAATCTCGACATAATCGTGAGTTATATTTGAGGATGCCTGATGAACCAAAAAAAGAGACTTTGTATGGATGCCTTTGTGGAGTTTAATCTGTCTGCCTTATAATCAGCTAGTGGTTGTAAAGGCCAGAACAGTAAAAAGATATGATCTAAAGTCCCACAGTAAAGAATGTTGCTATAACTGATTTCCTGTGAAGAGTAAAAGCAATTTGAATTCCTGTGAGCAGAGTGAAACTATATATTGAAATTGGAATTCCCAAGTTAAAGTACAAGCTAATCTGAGCTTCCAAAGCAAAGATATAAGTAATCAGATTGCCTGATTTCTCTCTCTGTATCTTTCTCTCTCTGAACAACTGAAGTTACTGAACCTGTTTGAATTGACAGGGAGGGGCAAGAAATTCCCCCTCTTCAGTGAGAGAATAGCAAGCCACTTCCTCTCTGTCTCAATTTTTATCTTTGCTGGAACAAAAAACTGTTTTGCAAAACAAAAGGGAGAGTGTTTGGATTTCTGGGAGGGGCCAGGAATCCCCCATTGCATTTCTCACTGCTTGCCTTCAAGAGGAAGAAGGTAATTAAGAGGCCTTCTAGCAACTTTACAATAGGGTTGTAAATCATTAGTGAAGGGCCATCTCCATTACAAGGGGGCACATTCCCCCCTGAAGAGATAAACCTAATACAGGCTAGCAATTTGAAGAAAGGAATGAAGTTAGCCATTTCTCTCTGCTTACAAAGCCTAGAAGATTTTTTTCTCTTCTCCTTTACTGAAAATTAAAGGATATCAGTCTACTCTGCTCAGCAAAGGGAACTCACTTAATCATAGTTGTTCATGCTTTGGACTAAAGTATATTATTTTTTTAATGAATTTTCCTCCCAGCTGCCTGCCATTCAGCTGCTATTTTGAGCACCATCTGGTGGCAAGTGGAGAATTTCACAGGAATTTCTACACTTAGTCATTTGTTTAGATCAACCTTGGCAACACACCTCAAGGGTCTAGCTTCACCTTGTGGTCAAGTACTGAATTTTACAGGACATTTCCTAATTTTAGCAACCTCTTGCCACATTACCCAAGGGTCAAGCACCACTGAGAGGCCAACCTGCGCACTGCATCAGTGTTTTCCAGACCTGGCAATGCACACCTCTCGTAGTCAACCACTGAATTTTGCAGAATTTTCTCAATTCAGCCATATGCCTGCAGCACCATCTATGTGGTCAAGTACTGAATTTCGCAGAAGTTTCTATGTTCAGCTACCTGCTCGCAGTGCACCCTAGTGGAAAAAAGGGAATTGCATGGAAAACCACTACATTTTCCAAAATTCACCTTTTGCCAATTTGAAGCATGGCAATGTCTTCAGCTATGACAGATTTCTCTGATGTCCCAGAGGATTCGAACCCTCCACCTATCCTTGATGTAAATGTGGAGCTTAGTTCCCAAAATCCAGTTTTGGATGTCCAAATCTCTGAAGAAACGGTGGTACCCATAAAAGCCTACGACCTCAGACAGCATAGGAAGCTTACCGAACCCATGGAGGCACACTTAAGGGAGGATTGGGAGAGGTAATATCACTGCTATGCAGACTCATGGTTGGAGCTAGAGGAGATCTGAAAACCTCCCAAATGCAAGCTTTCCCCAGAGAGAATCCACACATTGCTAGATGAACTAGATGCCCTTCTCACATGGTGGAGAAACTGCAAAAGTAAACTTGAGTCCATTCAGTCGAGATTGGGTGACCCAAAACTCCAAGAATACATCCAATGCTTCGAGGAGTTACAAAAGATAATAGATAACAGATAATCAGAGTTGAAAGGGACCTTGTAGGTCATCTACCACCCAACCCACCACCCAAGTGGGAGACCCTACACCATTTCTAACAAACGGCAGTCCAATCTCTTCTTGAAAGTCTTAAGTGATGGCGCTACCACAACTTCTGAGGGAAAGCTGTTCCATTGGTTGATTGTTCTCACTGTCAGAAAGTTTCTCCTTATTTCCAGGTTAAATCTCTCCTTGTTCAGTTTCCATCCACAAGGAATGTGAAGACTGCATTTGGGAAGGCAAATGCTCCCTCCAAGCAGCACCCTATGACATGTGACAGCTGGAGGAAATGTCAGGGAAGAAATGTCGGAGGAGAAGGCCATATCTGACATAGCCCCTCGATCACTAGTGGCTTCATCTCACTAGTCTAAGAAAGCCTCCCTCCATCCCAAGCCAGCTAGATCTCAGGCAGGTTCCAGTGTCTCATGGCAATTATCAGCTGCTGGCTCTCACCATCCTTCCAGAGCATCCTCCCATTGCGGCAGTGCATCTAAGGCCTCCAAAGCAGCGAGTTACATCACCAAGCTGCAGAAGCTGAGGTAGAAGCTGCAGTAGCAGATGCAAATCTACATGCAACAGAAGAGGTGACATGGCAGAAGGAGGCAGTAGCATCTCAAGCAGAAGAAATGGCCAAAGCCCAGGCCAACCAACAGGCAGAAATGACCAAAGCTCAGGCCAAACAGGAGTTGATTGAACGGCAAACAGAGTCAGCAACAAAAACAGCCCGAGCTCCGGCATGGCAAAAGGTGGCTGACATCGCCTCCCTCAACTTCAACCTAGAAGAGTTGGGAGAAGAGAGCCCAGATAAATGGGTCAAGACCTATGTGGATGACCAGCATTCACTACGAGACAAGCAGGTTCAACTGGCACAGGGTCCAGGACCTAGGAATCAAAAGGGAGAATCTTAACCACAGACTCTAAACGCTGGTCAAAAAATTGATGTCATAAGATCTAAGACTCGAGACTTCATCCCCCAAAACAGAAAACCTACTCCAACATCTCAAGACTTGCAGGGCAAGCAAATTAGCCCACCAGTAACAGCGAAGATTTCTCTGAAGAGAGACATACATCAAGTGACAACTGCTATGCTCCAGGGCAGGCAGGAGCCTGCCACAACCTCAACACTACTCGACACTACTCGAGCTCACAGGTACAACAAGATAATTGCAGCTGGCCTACCCAGCAGCATGAAGCTCAACCATCATATAAGCCATGGCAGGACAACCTCCTCAGTAAGTATAGCAAGGATGGCTACAACCCGTCGCTGAGATACAACCCGGACCTATTCTACGAGAATCCAAGGGGAGAACCCTCTGCATCACTGCCCCTCACCTACAACCCCTATACCACCTCAGCAGATGATCCAGCATATTGGAGAGACTTGGCACTAAGGAGAGGAAAATTAGATTTGGCTGCCAATGGTGTATACAAATTCTCTGACGAGCCAGGCAGAGGATATCTGCTATGGAAGAGTATTTTCATGCACAACATTCAAGCCGTACGCCTGAAGCCCGATAAAGTACTTGTACACTTGATAGCATGGCTGGGGCCATGGTCTGCAAGAGCAGCACAGGACCTTTATGGATCCCACTTACATGATCCAGACGCTGCCCTTCAGTTGATATGGAAGAAACTCGAGGAAGAGTATGGCGCTCCCACAGAGGTGGAATCATCGCTCTTGGATCACCTCAACAGCTTTCCTAAAATCAGTCTCCATAAGCCTAATCAGCTCAGGGACTTCTCTAATATACTTATACAACTGAGAGCAGCACAATGGGATCCCAACTTACTGGGACTTGCTTGTCTTGACCACTTCAATATGCAAAGCAAAATCATTTGAAAACTGCCAAAGGTGCTAATTGAACAATGGATACAGTTGTCTGAGGCCTTCAGGGCCAATGGTTGACACAAAGTAACTCCCTTTACCCTTTTCGAAGAATTCATAGCCCACCAGGCAACATCATGCAATGACCCCCAGACCCGCAGACTCAGAACTGTTAGTCCTCCAACTGACAAAAGACCCAGCAGCAAATATGTGCCATCCATAGGCCCTACCCAAACTGCAAAGGGAAAACTCTTCATAGCTGTCCATAAGACCGGGATTGACTCCTCAACCATAAAGAGTTTGGCCGCAAAGCTGTTGGGCCCAACCCAAGTTAAGCCCCCGACAAAACAAAAAGTTCAGCTTTGCCCATTACACAACTCTCAATACTCACTGAACAGGTGCCTGGCATTTGCAAAGAAATCCCTGGACGAAAGGAAAGTACAGATTCTGCTACAAGTGTTGCGAATGAAAACACCCAGCCAAATACTGCACAGCCAAGGTGCTATGTTACTTATGCAATAGCAACAAGCACCCAGCCACTCTGCATCCAGACTCCAATCCACCATAGCAGGCAACTCCGAACCCTCCCTCAAACAAGATTCCTCAGTGGGCTGCCGAAGCACAACCAGGACCGACAGCAAGTGTCAAATGCATGGCAGTATGTGAAGACCCACAACTCTCTCTCATGTCATCAGATCTGCTTACCCAACGTGTACCTTGATGGACGCCCAGAAGAAGCTGTAAAGATGTACTTGATAGTGGGTAATCAGAGCATCCGCTCGCTGGCCAGATCTGCATTCTTTGACCTCTTTGATGTCCAACAGGATGAAGTGCACTTCACAATATCAACGTGCACCACACCACAACACACAGTGGGGAGCAGAGCCACTGGACTTTGTATAATGCCATTAGATGGGAGTTCCCACTTCCTACTGCCACCTGTGTTGGAATGGGGTGGGATACCAAGCAACCGCAGCCAGATTGCGACATCAGAGGTAGCAAGCAACATACCTCACCTGAAGCACATGGCTCATCTATTTCCCACTCTAGATCCAGAGGCAGAGATTCTACTCTTGCTGGGAGTAGATGCCCCTTAGCTTTAGCTTACTCCGATTTAGTCATGGGCCCGACATACACACCATTTGCCTTCAAAACACAGCTAGGATGGGGAATCACAAGAGTAGTCTGTGTCAATCGGCTGCAGGCCCCAACCCAGGCAAGTACTTTAGCTACATCCGTTCTCAAGAATGGAAGATCATCCTATCTGAAACTGTGCCAACAACACTTCATGCTTTCAACAGTCAAACCTGTCTTAGGAGAGGCACTGTTTCAGACTACTAAAGAAGACAACAACTTAGCCTTGTTTATAGAGGACAAAGGTTCCTACACCTCATAGATAAGGGATGTCAATAGGATACAACCTGTTGGGTCACTTCACTACCCTTTCACACATCCAGAAATGCTTGCCAAACAACCAACAACTTGCACTCTCTCGCCTCTTTAGTCTGAGACGAATCATGAAATGGAAGCCAGAAATGAAAACTCACCTAGTGGAGTTCATGGACAAGATGGTACAGAACAGACATGCTGAGCCGGCCCCACCCCTGGGGAAAGATGAAGAATGTTGGTACCTGCCATTCTTTGGTACTCTTTGACACCAGCGCACAGTTCCAAGGCCACTCTCTGAACAGGAACCTTCTTACAGGACCTGATCTCACGAACAGTCTCCTTGGGGTGCTCATCCACTTCAGAAAAGAAGCCATAGCCATGATGGCTGACATACAGCAGATGTTCTATTCCTTCCTTGTATGGGAAGATCACTGCAACAATCTCCATTTCCTATGGTTCAGTGACGAACAGCACAACCAACGGATTTCGGAATACAGAATGAGGGTGCATGTCTTTGGCAATGGCTCTTACCCTGCAATTGTAAACATACAGCTTGAGAGAGCAGAGACAAATATGGAGCAGAAGCTACATGCTTCGCAGAACACAACTTCTACGTGGACAATGGCTTGAAATCTGTATCCACCCCAATAGAGGCCATAGACCTCTTAAAGAATACATGGCAGAATGCCAACCTCAGACTACACAAGATAGCTTCCAATAACGAAGAACTACTAAAGGCCTTCAATCCCAAGGACCATGCATAGGGACTTCAAGACCTTGATTTCAGCAGTGATGCCCCCCCCCCCTTATCCAATGCAGTCTTGGC
>BHFT01044865.1:0-34356 GCA_004320025.1 Laticauda laticaudata
ATCTGTGAGTGTCGCACGCGGAGAACCCCCCGACAGCTGTACTATCCATGTGATGTGTATGGAGGACCCCCTGACACAGTGCGGAGCAAGGAGAGAGCACTGTCCACCACAGGCCCACCCACATCACCCCCAACTCCACCTCCACAGAAAGCAGCAGAGAGGCAGACAGGAGGAGCCAGACCACACTGTCCTGCTGGAGATCAGGACCCAAACTATCAGAACAAGCCGTAGGATCTCCTCTCTCAGCTGTTTTACAACAACGACATCCATCCTTCAACCGCAAGCCCTTCCGCACCTACGTCAACCGAGACCCTCATGAACAGTCGAAACCACAGTACCAGTGTGGTGAAGGACGGATCACCAATTTCTTCACACCCTCCAGACCAAGCTGAAACCTGCTCCGACCAGTCCAGCCTGCTCTTCCACCCCATGAGTCACTTGCCCTTCCAAGGCTTTCCATAGCCCTCACCTACCAAAGCTATGCTACCAGGAGCCAGCCAAGCACAGGCCAGCCCTCCCAGTCCAGCACAGTACATCGAATTGCCACCCATGCCACTTGCCACCCACACGACAGATGCCACCCACACCACAGATGCCACCGACGGCCTCACCTTGCTCAGCTGCAGACCAGACAATCCCCACTACACTGGTCCTTCCTCCACCCCACAGCCAAGCCTGGCCTCAGAACATTCTGTCATCAGTATTGGGCTGACACCCCATGTCATGGAGAAAGGGCTCTCAACATCAACAACTGAGCAGCTCTCTGAGAGCTTCCTCCACACACCATCCCCTTTTGTTCTTCTCGGGCAGCAACTCCCCAGATGCCTAGACCAGCACTCCAGCACAGCCACCTCCACAGCACCTGGACCCTTCACCCCTGAGGACTGGGCATGCCTCAGAGTGACCAAGAAGAGTGGCCAAGACTGGGTGGCTACCTGTTGACTTTATTTTTGCTTTGGACACTGACTTGGTCATTTTCTTTTACAGCTTATTAAAAAAGAATCTTTGTTCACCACTTGCTTCATTTATTTTAGTCAAAAAGTCTTTGGTGGAAAACTTTATACAAATCGTTTAAGCTTTGCATGCTTATGGGAGCGTTAAATAGGCAGTGGGATGGGCAGGATAACCTTATGGATGCGCTAAGATTAGCTGTGGGATGGCAGGGATACCTTTGGGATGGGTAATAGCTGTGGGATGGGCAGAATACCTTTGGATGGTTAATAGCGTGGATTGCAGGATACCTTTGGGATGGTAATAGTGCTGGGATGGGCAGGATATCTTTGGATAAGGTAAGGTGCTGTGGAAGTAAACCTTCCAAGTAAGCATATGGGAACTGTATGTCCACCCTCCCAGCTGCCACACCTTTGCCCTTATTAATCAATAACAATGTAATCTTGATCCAGCACTGTTTCAACATAAACACAACTCTTTATTAAATGCCCTGTTCATGGTAGACCCACCCAACATACATGCCCCAATCTCATCAGTGTAATGAACAGGCTCAAGAAGCACCATTTAATCATCTATCATCCTTGTCTTTGCCACTCCACTGCTCCAGCTGGGGAGTCTGCACCAGTGTCTCAGGAGGTTCGCTGCTGCTTCCCTCACGGTTGAGGCTCTCTTCTTTCTTCCTCGGTTGGGGCCTTGCACATCCACAGTAGTCTATTCAGGTTTTTCGCCATTTCCTCCATCACCAGCTCCATTGCTCCTTCATTGCCTTGTTGAGGTCCATGAGCCTGTTCTCAATACTGGGTAGCGGGTGTGCATGAGATTGTGATGGATGCAGCAAAGCTTCCATGATCCTCGCTCAGGTCCTGGGCGATGCTGCATGTGGAGAAGTACCTGGAACCTTCGCCAGGATGCCAAAAGGCGTTCTCCACCACCCTCTTGCCCTGGACAGCCTGTAGTTGAAGATCCTCTGTTCACGGGTGAGGCATTTGGGAAGTGTAGCTTCATGAGGTAGGTTGTGAGGGAGAAGGCGTCATCCCCACGAGAAGTAGGGCACATCTTGGTAGCGATTGGGCAGGGGGTCTGATCTGAAGGCCCATGATGAGGTTGCGTTCCAGCCCCTTCCTTGAGGTGACTGCGTTGTATACCTGACATCTGAAGATGACCTGTTGACACGAAGCATCGATCTACATGAACTTGTAGTCAGCATGACCATGGCGAGAGGATGATGCTGAAGAAAGCCCTTGAGTTGAAATAAGTGGACCCTGAGTTGCTGAGCTTTGCAAGCCACGTGCTTGCCATCTATTGGTTCCAGTGGTGTGGGGGACGTTCCACTTCTGATACCACTGCCTCTGCAAGCTTCTTCCAGCTTCTCCCAGTGGAGGAACTGGAGGAGCTCCTCCAGTATTCTTCGTGATGGCCTGCGACCACTTCTCTGACCACAATGCTGATGGTTGTTGTGTGGGCCACCCTCCAGCCGTACTGCATGCTCCATGTAATCGGTCCCTGAAGCCAGGTGCACAGAAGTCAGTGCCATTCTTCACCCAGGTCCTGGCTGGGCCAGAAAGTTGGTTGCTCTGCGTTGGTCAACCTGGTCTTCAGCCGCTCCACAACTTAGTCATCAACACATGGTGGCGGCATCCTCCATGAAATTCTGGAATGCACGAGGTCTTCGTTCCTCAGCTCCCACCATCAGCTTGTTGTTCAGTTCCGTACGTCTGCTTCTTCTCGTGACCCATCTTCGGACCCAGACAACTTCTTAGCCACCTCCTTTTCTCCCCGTAGAAAACAGCGAAAGAGGCCTGTAGATGCTTCGTACTGTGCAGAACAATGGTGGCTACCAAAAAGCAGTGTGTTATGATCAATGGTGAGATGACTGGATGCTGTGGAAAGAGCAAGAGCCAATGACAGCTGAAAAGTCTGCACAGCAGGCTACGAGGACGTGAAAGTGAGATCCAGGATTTCTCCCCCTTTTATAGGAAATATAGTTTCAGCTAGGTGTCGCCTTGCATCCTCTTAGGCATCCTGCAGACATCCTAAAGTATCCGAGATACGTCCCCTCTGCGAACGTTTTTTTCCATTTTAATGACTTTGTATTTGCAAGCTGCATCCACCTTTCATCCTTCTCCCTCGTGCTTACTAACGCTTTGTGTCCATTCCGCATCTGGTTTCCTTCCTCTCATTAATAAAGGGCATTCCAGTCCTGTGTCCATTTTCCGCTGAGCGGATGTGAGTTGCGCAGATGCGCCAGCAGATTGTAGCAGATATAGCGGATGTTCTAACGATGACAACAGAGATGTAGAACAGATGTCCCCATAGCGTGGCAGATCGCAGAATGGACGCATGGATACATTTCCGCTTTCAAAACTCAAAAAGTTTTGAGCAGCTCAAAACTTTTTGAGCGGATGGAATCTCAGTCGACGGATGCTGGACGGATGGAGAGGATGAAAAACGGAGGTAGTGAATACAGAACGGAAGCATCGCGTTAACCAAAGGATGGCAAGTGTTTCTGTCTGTTTTACATCCTCTTTCCATCCGTTGGTGCAGTGTGACATGGGCTTTAATTCCAAGAAGAGTTTCTGGGAAGAAAATAAACATGCTATGATACCACATTGTTTCTGAACTTCTTGTCTTCATCTCTACTTCCTCTTTTACCACTTTAGATACCGCGGGAGATACAAAGTTCTGGTTCTTGCTCTTCTGGCTGCCTCAGGCTTGCAGTTTGATGCTGTTGAAGTGTTTCTTTGATGTTGCCTGTCCATCTTCTTCTGGGTCTGCCTTGTGTTCTTTGGCCTTCTCTTTTTGTATATGCCTTATATGTACAGAATACCAAAACATTCTCTCACTGGAGCAAACCACTTTGTTTGTTGTTTTTATACAACCTCTTTTCTGATTTAATCTCTTCTGGTCACTCCAGCAGCTTTCCTCAAATATCTCATTTTCGTGGCAGGTAACTTTCATTTAAGTATCCATGTTTGGCACCTGGCAACATAGAGTGAGGATTACTATGCTTTCTCTGAGATGTTTTTGATCAATGCATATAATTCAATGTCATTCATGATTATTCAAAGGCAACCAGCAATAAAGATTTGTGCGGACTTGTACGCTACTTGAGAGCATCATTTTATTACTGATACAAATCTTTTAAAGACATCCATTACACTAAATGTGAGAATATTGAAAATACAGTTTTAAATTGACAGTGAAGAAGTAGTTAGTTCATGTGAGCTTAGCTCATAATTTCTTTAGCAATTGATTGAAGCATCAAGTGTTAATTTTGCAGGTGGGAATGGGCTATCACAGATAAAATATCACAGGGAGAACTTTCACCTCATTTAAATTATATATGAATAGGAATATATGTACCTTTCAGCTGTTAGTCATCTAATGTATGTGTCTTTACACATGGATCATTTTATGTTATACATGATTTGTGAAGCTGAGCTTGATAAGTATACACTGATTGTGTTAATTAATCGCATTTATAATCATGTTGATAAGAAAACACTGCTTGTAGAATTTCATTTGTAATATATTATGTTTAACTGTTTTCTATATGAAAATGACATATGAATGTTTATTATGCTGGTCATGACTGAGCCAGTTCCATTGGTAATCTTATATGGAACTGGTCAATTTTCTACAGCTTTCACCAATGGAAAATTGTTGTGATCATGCCTATTCAGGTAGTCCTTGACTTACAAACATTTGTTTAATAACCATTCAAAGTTATAACTCGCAAAGTCAATGGAGGAAGCCAGGTTCACTTAACAGCTGTAGTGATTCACTTAATAACCATGCCCAAAAGGTTATGCAGTGGGGTCCAAGTCACCTATTTTGCACAGCAACAGAAATAATGGGCTCAGCTGTGTTGTAAGTCTTTTAATATTCTCTAGAAAGGAGATATTCTACCCCAATTATTCCTGTAATTTGCAGAATAGAAACAATACATACTTTATATGCTAGTTTTGTACAGGTGACTTAATTTCTTTCTTTTTATGGACTTGGCACAGAGAAGTAATGCAATTGATCTGATGGATGCCCTCCATCAAAGAGAAATTAAACTCAAGTTTACTTGGTAAGTATTGTGCGCATGGAAAATTAAATTTCAAATAGAAGAAACATGACTCTTATCAATTTAAAACTCAAATAAGAATAGGTAATTGTATGGATGATAACCTTCTCCAATTATAAGTAATTACTAATAAATAGTTATGACATAATAAAGCTAAAATAATTTTTACAAATATAGAGTAATCCAAATATTGCATTAATGTGCCTTGTTCAGATGGCCAAAGCACAAAAAGAATACTAATGTGCAGAGATTGCAGTGTTGCTTAATTAATTATTTGTGAAAGTCTTTATTGTGGAAAAATATTGAAGAAATATCTACATCTAAACAATTATTTTAGGTGAGGGCCTTTGAGGAGCTATGTCAAATAGAGATGAGCAATGAAGCTGTAATTGGCAAATTACAAATTAACAATTCATTGGGATTGTAAAGCTTTCTTTCACCAGAGACATCTTCAAGAATTTAAATGAGACGCTGCTGGCTTTGAATAAAAATATCCAATCTGTCATTAAAAATTAGCATTCCCATTCAATGCAGGGGAGAGAGCAACTAGTGGAATATCAATCTAAGAATGGCATTCCAGAGGAATTTGGGAAATCATAGGTCTATCTGGGCATTGTTGTCTATTTAGACAATGGAAAGCATTTCCTACTGAACACTAAAATTAAAACGACATTGGCAGCTTTGGGTAATTTAACAATCAGTAGGGAATCTTCCACTGTGAATACAAAGATGACTACCATCCACAAGTTGAGATGTTCTGGTTTTTAACTTAAAATGTCAGTCTTATCTGTGGGATAGAATATGCTACTCATACTGACTCCAGATGCTGAACCATGCTGGCTCACTTGCTTACAGCTGAGTTAATAATGCTGTCCATTTGCAAGTCTATAAATCTTCAGGATGGTGCAGAATCAAAATAAGTGACAATGATAATATACATCACAGAGGTGGTATTCAGCAAGTTCTGACCAGTTATGGAGAACTGGTAATGGAAATTTTGAGTACTTCGGAAAACTGGAAGTACCACCTCTGACTGGCCCCATCCCCATCTATTCTCTGCCTCCTGAGTCCCAGCTGATTGGATGGGTCTTCTTTTGTTGCCCTGAACAGGAGAATGGAGCTGGGGTGGGGAGGGAATGGAGATTTTATCGTATCCTTCCCCTACCATGCCCACCAAGATACGCCACACCCACCAAGCCAATGCCCACAGAACCAGAAGTAAAAAGTTTTGAATCCCACCACTGAATTACATTGGTGATTATTATGAGGGTGCTGTGGGGAATTCAATGGAGAAAGTAATTATGTTGGAAGAGTTAGTGGTAAAATGAAACCAGGCCACCAAAGAACATGGTGACTGGACACCATCAAAGATGACACCAACCAGAGCATAGAAAAAATTCAGAGAAGTAATGCAAGATAAGATGTGCAGAGACTTGGCCCAATAGAATCACCAAACATCAGACATAACTGAATAAATAACATTATCAACATCATCATACAGAGACAGTGTGCTGGCAATACAGCTAATTCCTTATTTCTCGCACACACAACCACACACTCTTGAAATATTGTTTTAAGGACAGTGTTCTGACTATGTGCTTTCACAAGCAGTGTAAGATGTTTACTAACAAGTAAAACAAACCCCTTTTTATAACAGGGCAGTCACAATTTTTTTTATTCACAGAGATAAACAAAAAGTCGTAACAAATCTGGGTTTATCCAAGAAATCTGAATTGCTTGTATACTAGAAACGAACAGTTGTCTGTGACAATTGACCACTCCTGCACTCCTCCAATTTATTTCCCAGCCAGGAAGGAGCTAGCTAATGTCTGCTTCTGCCTCTCCCTAAGAGCCAGCTTACTGTTTTTCTTTTCTCAACTCTCTTTTCCTCTCTGTGCAAACATACATCTGGAATGGGCCCCATCTGTTCCTCCCCCTCATTCAGCTTCAGCCCTGAATACAGCTGCCTCTCCACCTGGAGGAGGATGGAAGGCTCTGCTCTGTCTCTGTCTCCGTCTCCGCCTCTGATGTTGTTTCCTTATCAGAGTCTTTCAAAGGTTCCGAAGCTGGCCCAGGCTCTCCCTCCATCTCCTCCTCATCTGATTCTGCAGCTTTCTCTGTTGGCAGCTGATGGTCCACAACAGACTGTTCTACTTCAATCTGTATCAGAAGACCCTCCACTTGGCACCACTCCAGTCAGTTGCTTCTCAAGCTTTAGATGATATCCAGTTACAGTTCATTTTCTTACAGAGAAGAGCATAGTATTTACATTACTTCTTTTTTTCAGCCAGTTTTGATTATGCCTAGCTTCTTACTGCTTTGCTTAATATTTTTGGAATTCAACTTTGCATTCATTGGCTTTCTGCACCTCTAAACTTATTGGCAATGAAACACAAGATATAAAGATGATGATGAGTGGAACTCTCCCTTCTTTCCATACTTTATTCACTTATCTCTATATTATAAGTCTGGAACTAATTGAACTGCTATTTTCCAGGCATTCACTAGTTCCCCGGGTTCCCAATTTAGGCCTCTTTTCCTTCTGACTCCAAACTATACAAATTCTCACATGACTTCCTTTCCATAATGAAGGAGAAGACAATATAGACTGATGATGGACTTAAGTAACTCAGACTTTCCTTCCCCGAGGTTATTTCCTAAATAAAGTTTATCTTCTTTCACACATGTATCAGATTCAAGAATACTTATACAACCTGACCAAAATTCTATTTGTAACATTAGTTTTTCCTCTATGGGCACATTTTTTTTCTGCTGAGCTAGCTTGTCTCCTCTCCAGCAGACACAGGATCACTATTGTTTAAATCTGCTGTAGAGGGCTGGGGAATGGAAAAGGACAACTCACCACAGTCAACTCAATGCAGCCAACTTGCCATGGCCAATTCACCATGGCCAACTCACTGCAGGTCAATTCACCAAAGGACAATTTAATAATTCAGTGTAATTATTTAAAATAAATACAAATACATTTGTATTTAATTTCATTCTGTCCCTCATTCTCACCATGGAACAACTCACTGCAGCACAAGGTTTACACTAATATCAAAGAAAAGGTAGAATAGAACAACTACTGAGTTGTTCCATGGTGAGTTGAGTGTGGCAAGTTCTCTAATGGCAAGTTGGCCATGGTGAGTTGGCCATGGCAAGTTGGCTGCATTGAGTTGGCTGTGGCAAGTTGGCCATGGTGAATTTTCTTGGATTCAGGAATGGAATAGCAATAGCAATAGCACTTCGACTTATACACTGCTTCACATGCATTCCAGCCCGCTCTAAGCGTTTTACAGAATCAGCATATTGCCCCCAACAATCTGTGTCCTCATTTTACCAATCTCAGAAGGATGGAAGGCTGAGTCAACCTTGAGCTGGTGAGAATCCAGAAGTAGCCTGCAGTACTGCATTCTAACCACTGCACCGTAAAATCTACTCAGAGATATGCATTTACTCTAATACATTGTAGAAAACATTGAAAAGCAAACGATCTCTGTAAATTTTTCTGAAACCCCTCACTGACAATCTCTGAATATTTCTTAATGGCAAACTTATCATTTGCCTCATTTGATATTTTATTTATGCTCATAAAATAATAAAATTATAATCTGTGACAAGGAAGTGGAATGCATGTTACCTACAAGCTTACTGACTTGGGCCGCAATTAGTATCAAGGGATTATGGTGCCCAGCAGAGACAGTATACCACTTTCTCCTTTAAAGCTGTTAACAGCCATTTCATGCTATATTGAAATCTCTTCCTGTTCATTTACAATGAAACATAGCTTGCTGTATGATGCTGAGAGGGTGTAATTTGCTACTGTCTGACTTACAGATTTGGTCTTTCATTCTGATTAGACACTGAGGAATTGTTTCTTCTATGAGGCCAAGGTCCATCAGAAGAATCTGTTCATGGTAGAAAAGGTAGAATGATCACATCTGAATGAACAACCCTGAATACATTGCTTGTCTGAACATTTGTGGCTCAGATCTGATTGCCCTAACAAATGGTAAAGTTAGTTTTACATCTCTTCTTTCCTACTTCATGTAATTCTTTATCCCCCCCTGGACCAGATTAAGGGGGAATAAAACAAACTCAGTGGAGAATTTTTAATTACCCATCTCCCCTTTTGCATGGGGAAATATTTGAGTAAAAACAGGACTGAAGAAATCACTTTTAGAAAATGATATTTTGGATAGGGTGATTTAGATAATTTTCTGGGACTATTATTTGAGAGTGATTTCCATCCCACCACTACAGTGGGATTCAAAATTTTTGCTACACTTCTGAGGGCATGACTTAGTGGGCATGGCAGGGCAAGAATACTGTAAAATACCTATTCCTTCCCCAGCATACAAAGCATTAAAACGGAAAAAAACATCGTTATAGGAGGAAGTATCGTCAGACATATTCTAGGAGTTCAGATTCTAGAAGGATGCCAAAAAGGACACCTACGCGGAAAACACTATATTTCTATAAAAAGGGGGAGAAATCACCTGGATCTCACCTTCAGCTCGAGAGGCCCTGCGTGTCGCAGACCCTCCCTTCCCAGCTTGCTCTTTGCTCTTTACGCTTCCACATGCAATCCAGTCATCTCCCACCATGGATCGTCACAAACACTCCTTTGGGGAAGCCGCCATATTCTCTACAACAGTGCAAAAGCCTCTACAAGGCTCTTTCACTGTTCTACGTGAAGGAAAGGAGGCGTCCAAGAAGTGTCAGGTGTCCGAGATGGATCGCAGAGAAGACTGGACCGAGTATGGACTGTACTAACAAGCTGACGGAGCCTGCAGGAACGAAGACCTCGTGCATTCCCAGTTTCATGAGGATGGAGGCCAGCCATGCTCTTGACCTGAAGGTCTGGGCGGCATGAGACCCAGGTTGACCAAGGCAAAGCACCAACTAATCTGGCCCAAGCCTAGACCCTGGGCTTGAATGGTGGCACTAACTCTGTGCGGCCAGCGTGGCCTCCGGGTACGCACTATTTGACCAGGACGCAAATGACAGTATTTGCTGGAGGGTGCCACAAAACACCATCAGCATTGTGGCTCAGAGACAGTGGTGGCGGCCATCATCGAAGAATACTGAGGAGCTTCCTCCAGTTCCCTCCACTGAAAGAAGGCTGGAAGAAAAGTTTGCAGACCAGTACTGGGTATCAGAAGTGAACGTCCCCCACACAGCTGGACATAGATGGGCAAGCACGTGGCCTGCAAAGCTTCAGCCCAACTTCAGGGTCACTTATTTCATACTCCAAGGGCTTCTTCAGCATCCATCCTCTTCCGCCACATGTCGATGCTGACTAACAGTTCATGTACATCGATGCTTCACGGCAACAAGGTCATCTTCAGATGCCCAGGTCTATACAACACCAGCACCTCAAGGCAGGGGCTGGAACTGCAAAACTCATCATGGGCCTTCCGCAGATCCCAGACCCCTGCCCAATGACCACACAGATTGCCCTATACTTCAATCATGGGGAATGACCGTTCTTCCCTGCACCACTCCTACTCTCATAGAAGGCCCTAACACTTCCAGATGCCTCACCCGTGAAGATGAGGATCTTCAACTACAGGCTGTTCCAGGGCAAGATCGGGTGGGTGGAGAACGCCTTTGTGCATCCTCGGCGCACAGAGTTCCAGAGTACTTCTAAACACACCATGGCAGCAATTGCCCCAGCAGACGCGTGAGGAAATCATGGAAAGCTTGCTTGCTGCAATCTCATCAATCTTTGTTCCTTCACTACGATCGTAAACAGATGCCCCGCCAATCACTCCCCTCGCATTACCGCTCCCAGTCTTGCAGAACAGGCTCGTGGACTCCACAAGGCAATGGGGACATAGAGCTGGTGAATGGAGGCAAGTGCGAAACCTTGATACGATTCCTGTGGATGTGTGCAAGGCCCCAACAGAGCTTCACGTGAAGGGAAGAAGCAGCTGCAACCTCCTGAAACAGCTGGTTTTGCAACTCCCCAGCTGGAGCAAGTGAGTGGCAGATAAGGATGTAGATGCTTAATGGATGCTTTCCTTCATGCTGTCTCATCACACCTGAAATGAGATTGTGCCTATGTATGTTCCGATGTCCTCAATGAACAGGGCAATTTAAATAAAGAGTTCATGTTTATGTTTGACATGCTGTTGATGAAATGATTACATTGTTTTTGATATAAGGCATAGCACTGGGAGGGTTGGACCCATACTGTCCCATTATGCTTGCACTGGAGGTTATGCTTATCCCAACTATTACCCATCGCCACAGTATCCCTGCCTATCCCAACAGGTATCCCTGCCCATGCCACAAGCTATTACGCATTCCCAAAGTATCCTGACCCCATCCCACTGCTATCCTTACCCACTCCCACAAGCATACAATGGCTTAAACCATTCTAAAAGTTTCCACCAAGACTTTATTTGAACCTAAAAGATACTGAACCAAGTGTTGGAAGCAAAGATACACATTTTATTAATAGAACTGTAAAAAGCAAATGACCCAAGTAGAAGTTGCCAAGAAAAGATATAAAGACAACAGGTTTGCAGCCCCAGTCTCTTGGCACTCTTCTCAGTCACTCTGGAGGCATCCCATAGTCTCGGGGTGAAGGTCCAGTGCTGGTTGAGGTGGCTGCTGCTGGATGTGGCTGGTCTGAGGGTGCCATGGGGTGCCTGGCCCCGAAGAGGACACAGGGTGATAGTGTGTGGAGGAAGCTCTCAGAGAGCTGGCTCAGTCTAGTTTGACTGTTAGAGCCCCTATCCTCGCATGACATGGGGTTCTGTCCCAAGAATGATGACAGATATTCTGAGGCCCGGGCTTTCGGCTGTGGGTGGAGGAAGGAGGAGTGTATGTGGGCTGTCTGGTCTGCAGCTGAGCGAAGTGATGGCATGGGTGGCATCGGGTGGCTGTCTAGTGGCATTGTTGGTGGGCATCGGTGACATTGGTGGCGGTACTGATTGACCTGTGCCTGGACTGGGTAAGGGGCTGCCTGTGCTGCTGGAACTCCTCGTAGCCGTAGCTTGGGCTGTGGAAAGGCCTTGGAAGGGCATGTGAGCATCACTGGCGTCGAGGAGCAGACCTGGACTGGGGTGGAGCAGGTTCAGCTGTTCCTGGAGGGTTGGTGCAGAAGACCTGTTGATCCTCTCCTTTTATCACCCTGGTACTGTGATTGCAGACTTGTCCCATTGAGGTCTGGTTGAACATAGTGAGAAGGGCTTGCGGTTTGAGATGGTATGTCGGTGTGTTACCAGTTTGAGAGAGGAATCATATGCTTGCTTTTGATGGGTTTGTCCCTATGTCCCAGCAGGACAGTGTGGCTCTGCCTCTCCGGTCCTGCCTTCTGCCTGCTTTCCCTTGTGGTAGGTGGAGCTGGAGGTGGATGTGGGTTGGTCTCTGGTGATCAGGGGGTCCTTCACGCGCTCCGCCATGGGCGTGGCAGCTGTTGGGGGGTTCTCCATCGTGAGGGCGCTGCCACAGATACCTGCCTGGACACAGGAGCTGACTCTCAGAGGACTGCTCTGTGTGGGATGCCTGAGAGAGAGGGTAGACAGAGGGGCTTGCTCCTCAGCTGGTGGACCTCACCTCAGCAGAAGCTGCACTTGGCTATCACGTAGGTCTCCTAGTCAGGTGAGCTTGGACCAACAGCCTGGCCAGACTTCTTGAGGTGCCGCTTCCCGTACCCAGATGTGCATTGTGCTTCCATCCACCCAAGGAGGACCTCCGAGAGTGTAGCCTCAGGCTCTCCTCCTTCTCTCTCTCCAAGCAAGCCTGCTTGCCTCTTGGTGTACTCGATAGAGCCTGTGTCCCTTCCGCCATAAGGTATGTCGTTCTCCCTCAGCATTCGAGCACTCATCGCTCATTTGTTCCTCTTCGATGGAATCCATGCCTCCTCTCCCTATGCAGCCCGATTGCGCGTGCGTGCCCTCCCCTCTCATGCAGAAGGGCTTGAGGTTCTAGGGGCTGGTCCACCACTCACCACCAGCAGCAGCTAGCAACCAAACAGCGCCAGCAAAAGCAGCACCCAGTCACAGCTACAGAAGACAGCACACCAGCCAGCACCAGCAGGCAGCGCACAGCAGACCAAGCACAGCACCAGCATACGTAAGCACGCAAGCAGAAAGCCCACGCACCAGGAGCAGCGCCAAGCAGATATAGCATCAGCAAAAGCACCAGCACGCACCCGCAGAGGAACGCAGCCAGCATTAAGACCAGACAGACAGTGTGAAGCCCCAGCACCAGCCGAGTCAGCCCGAGCAAGCAGAAGCCCCAGCAGAAGCAGAAATCAGCGCCAGGGGTGGGATGGTGGCCCTGTCCTTCTTGCCAGGGCTGGCAAAGATGGCACAGGCTTTCTCTTTTTCCCCATGGTTGTTGCGCGAGATGTGTTCTGGCAGAGGTCTTTCCTCTACATTGGTGACCTCGCTTGCAGCAGCTGCATCCTTTTTAATATCCGCAGGGCTGACACAATGCATCCCCCCGCATGCCAACGTGAACGCTTTGAATCCGCTAGGCACCGCTCGGCATCCGCTAGGCGTCCGTGATTGCATCCGCTGTATCTGCTCTTGGCATTCGCTTGTGCAATCCGCTCCTTCCGCTGCGTGTCTCCACTTCGACTGTGCTCTCACCCAGGAAGCCCTTGCGGATGTGCCATCCGCTTTCCATCCTCTTCCATCCGCTAGGCTTCCATGGACGTCCTCCTTTTACATCCCTGGCTACATCCTCTCCCCGTCGCATTCTTTCCGTCTGTTGTGCCGCTCTGTTTATGCAAATTTGGGGCACTTTGAGAGCGGAATTAAACAACGGATGGAACATTTTATATCCGCTGTGTCCTTTTTACATACTTTTTGCATCCGTCGGCCTATGTGACAGGCCCTTTAGCTAGCACTTTGCATTAGTTCATTTTTTGTATCTAGCTGAGTTCTGTTCAGGTTTTTCATCATTTAAGGGATATCATGTATCTTCTAGAATGGAAACCAGGAAGATTTTAGCACTTGGAAATTATGCTGGTATAGTTCAGCCCAACTTTGCTGCACTCAATAAACCCTAATTCCATTCTTTGACCCCTTCCTTGCATAGTATAAGAATCCAACAGGTAGTGGAATTGGTCATAATATTGCTTTCAATCTCCTTTTCTTCTTTTTGGCTTTTATCTATTTGCCTTAAGAAAGAGTTTAGAAAAGAAAGAATATTCAAACACCCACAGCTACCATAAAATTTAATTAGCTTAATCAATATATTTCTATCCTAAATGTTTGATTTACATATTTTTATGATCAGCATAGATAATATTAATGATGTGTATTAACTTAATAACTCTAGCAGAACTTGGGAGCAGAGTCAAAAGAGGAAGTATCCTAGAAATGGTACATAGCCACAAATGCACTAAGCCTAACCCTTCTTGAATTCCGTTAACCCTTATCTAGTGCCAAAATAATGCTGTTAGTTGACTAGATTCTTGTGTATAGGCATGAGCAATAAATCAGTTTAATTGGAACTTAATATGTTTCTTGATCTTTTGTGCCTGAATAATATCTTTTGGTAACCAAAATACTGTCACTAGAAAGTATCTGATACTGCTATTAGCTCTCAGTGTGAAGGGAATTTTAACACACTTGTATTCTCTTAAAATACTAAGTAAGGGCAGATCTATAGTTGATTTTTTTTTCAGATGACCAGCACTTAATGCATAAATTATTCATCTCAGTCTCAGGTGAAGAATGATTTTACTATTTAGGTAAACTGGGTTTTTCCATATAAATAATTGTCACCCAGTATGGAGCGATCCTCCCAATATGTAGTTTCCAGGCAGATTGTATCAGATTTAAAAGATTCAGGTTTTGATTTTATTTCTTTTGTTTGTTTTGATTGGGCTGATGGAAAAACTGTTGGCCTAATGAATTGTGCATCTTCTGATTATGCAACATTCTAACTTCTCAGTATGGGGATTGTGGTGCATTTGAATAACAAATGAGTGCATGTGTTATTTCCCCTGACAGTGAGGGTTTTTTTTCTTTTTTCCAATTGCAAGTTGCTACATGCTAAATTGACCCTCCTTCCTTTTCTTGCAAATTCTCTCATTAAGTTAAATAGTCTGCAAGGAGCAGCCATTAAACATTCATTCCTTATTAACTAAATGGTGTAAAATGGAGGTCTCCAAACACTTACCTAATTAACTGCATAAAGACGGAAACAAAGTTAACACTGAGCAAAACAGTATTATTATTATTTTTGTGATAGTGGGGGAGGCATGATTATATAACTGACTGAAAAGCTATTTACTGAGGACCACAGAAGTGGAATTTTTTTTCCATTCTACAGGACCAATCGGGTGTTGTCATTAGAAAGGAAGGGGGCTGAAATGTTTTTTCAAGGGCTAAGAGGTGGGGATCGTTGGGGATGGACCATGATCCAGAGATGGTATTCAGCAGGTCTGACCCAGTTCTGGCAGAAGCCGTAGGAGAAACCATTTTAAGTAGTTCAGAGAACTGACAAATACCACCTCTGACTGGGAGATTTATACAGTATCCCTTCCCTCCATGCCCACCAAACCACGCCAACAGAACTGGTAGTAAAAAGATTGAATCCCACCACTGCATGATCGCATACCTCTCCAGTGAAATTGATTTGAAAAATCATTATTTGAAGGATTTTATTCTGAATAAAAATGAATAAACACAAAAGCAATTGCAGGGGCCAACCTCCAGCACGTGTTGCTAAGTGTTGACAATGTGATGTCTTCTGGTACCAGAGAACACCACAATGAGCTATAAGGAACTCATGTGATCAACTGAATCGCAAGGTTGCTCACTACTAAATTCCAAGCTCTTTAGGCTTCCAGAAAGAGAAACATTACAGCTTAGATGCTGTAACATGTGGACAACATGTTTTAACATGTGGATACACATTTTTTCCTGGGTATTTTTAAAATGCAGATGAAACAAGAGAAAAAGAGAATAAAAGAAGAAAAGAGGACATTCTGGAGATTACAATTAACAGGTCCTCCATATGAGCCAGGAATTCTCCACCAGCAATAAAATGATGGACTGCAGAAAATATAACAGATAACTTTGGAAAAAAAATGTTGATTGTTTTCTGCAAGCATTAGAAGAAAACTCCAGCAGCAAAATCATTTCAATTTTTTCCTTTAAAAATATCAGGCAAACAGATCCTGAAGTATGCTCATCTGGATGTCTTCCTTTAGATTAGGCCAGCAGTGTAAGCAGTTTCTTTACATCCTGTTAGAACAGCTGAATGTATTGTTTAAAATGCAAAGCTCATATAGGTGCTTAAACATCAGAAACTTGTATCAAATAGACAAATCTATTATATCTCCAATACAATCTGATACATGTTCTATTCAGAAGACATTTGCATTAATCTCTATAAGATTGGTTCTGAAACAATATAGGATTGCTGGATTACAGAGCAGCCATCTGCTTATCTCTTTGGGTTCAGTAAGATTTACTCTGTGGTAAATAAAGATAGGATTGAAAACTCAGTTTATAAGTGTTTATAATTTCATCCACCACAATTTTCATCTGATTGTTTCCAGTTCTACAACTGCAAGAAGAGTAGGTGATACTTTCAATTCACATTTCTCTGCCTATTTCCTATTTGTGGCAAACAACTCTCATGCTTCACCATTGTTGCAGAGCTGTAATTCGAAGCTAGGTCTTTGTTGCTAGTCTTTCCTCAGCTTCTTCTCTTTGCTGACTAGCAAAGCTCCAAAACCTAAATGAAGAGAAAATGGAAAATTTAATCTTGTATCCCATTGAGGTGGGGGATAGTAGTAGGAAAAATCTTTATATAGTGCAGAGAAAAGGGAAACAAAGCTAAAAATGTTTTAACTAATTGAGCAAAATCTGGGCCACCACCCTCCTCTCCCTCCCTTTTCTTTTTGAGATTTTCATCAATAGCAGGGGATATTTTTAACCATTACTGTAATTACTATAATGCAACAATATGTTTGAAATGGTGGGAGGAAGGTAGCCCCGACAAAAGAATTTTCTCTAAAGTTATTATCCTTAGGCAGGCATACAATATTTAAAGTTTGCATCTGATGAGATTCAGTCTAACTACTTTTTCTTTTTCTAGCAGAACTCCAGACATGCCAGTTACATGTAGCTAAGCCTGACTGAAAATGCCTGACCTCAAAACAACTACGTAGCAACTGACTGATGAGAAGAAGCAACAGATAATTAGGTTTTCTTCTCTTTCATTAACCTGATTTTTATTCTAAAATGTCTAATAAACTTTTCTACCATTCTAACAATACACTGTAGCTTTTACCCTAAAACTAAGAGTGCCCACCAAGATTCTGGATCCCAAATCCTCACCAGCATGAAACTGAATGGAGAAGCCCTGCTGGTTAATCAATATGGATGACATTTTGTCAATACTAGGCTTAACAATGCCCAATTGAAAAAAAATGACAAACTATTAGTTCAATGAAAATGTCAAGTGAAAATGCAAAACCCTTTTCAAAGCAGCAGCTCCATAAACTGGTCTCCATGGTCCTGAGTCTTAACCCCACAAGACTATACTTTGTCAAACTGTCTCCTATCATCATAGATTTAAGCAGGAACAAGATAGATGGAAACTGCCTCTACCTTTTTCCGTCACTCATACTGCTGTCCTGCCTAGCAATAATATAAAGTGAAAGGACATTTCTTTCTGCCTTGTTCGATGTGTGATATCAGCAACTGATGCTGAAGCCAACAAGTGACTGAACATCCTTTTATTTATTTATAGTCTTTATAACCAACTGTTTCAGCTGCGAATGCTCCCAGAGCAGTTTACAGTGTAATAACAACAACAACAACAACAATAACAATAACAACAACAACAATAATAGTAATAATAGTAATAGTAATGATAATAGTAAAGGACAGCCCCTGCCCTCAGGCTTACAACCTAAAAAGATACATCACAAAAGGAAAAAGGAGTTAGGAAGAAAAAACGGAAGTCAAGAATTCTTATGCACTATTTTTAAAATGTTACCTGGATGTGATGGCAACCATCTGCACCATAAAGTACCTGAAAATTGTTGGTTTTGTTAATGTGACCAACAGGAATGTAGGGAATTAAATAAAGACAAAGTGTCTGTTATTTCAGATAAGTCAATGGAGTGACACTGTGTCCTTTCTCTCCCTCTAGCATAACCTGGGAGAAAGCTGATTTGTGTATCTGTTGAGCCAATATATCATTAGTTATCATCTTACAGCATGTCCTAGATTTGTTTGTGTGTATCTAAGCTTTTAGATATACAATTCTCTGTGGATGAAAAGACAACAAAGCCACTTTCACAAAAGGTATGGCTCTGTGCTTCAGCAAAGCGAGGTGGGGGGATGCTTACAGAATACTGAATACAGAATAACAGAGCTGGAAGGGACATTGGAGATCTTCTAGACCAAGCTGGAGGTCCTATACCATTGTGGACAAATGGCTGTCCAATCTCTTCATAAAAACCTCGACTGATGGAGCACCCACAACTTTGAGAGGCAAGCTGTTCCACTGGTTAATTGTTCTCATTGTCAGGAAATGTCTCCTTAGTTCTAGATTGGATCTTGATTAGTTCTAACATTAACCATTAAGTTTAATGCTGTATTCCAGCAGTAGTAAGCAATATAGGATTCAAAATTCAGTCTCTCAGTTTGCCAAAGCTCTACAGGACCAATCGGGTGTTGTCATTAGAAAGGAAGGGGGCTGAAATGTTTTTTCAAGGGCTAAGAGTGGGGAGGGACCATGAATCCAGAGATGGTAGTCAGCAGTCTGTACCAGTTCTGGAGAACCTGCGGTAGCAGAAATTTAAGCATAGTTAGAAGAACTGACAAATACACCTCTGACTGGAGGAGTTTAGTATCCTTCCTGCCAGGCCCACCAAACCACGCCAACAGAACTGAGTAGAAAAAGATTGAATCCCACCACTGCATGATCGCATACTACTATCCAGTTGGAAATTTGATTTGAAAAATCATTAATTTGAAGGATTTTATTCTGAATAAAAAATGAATAAACCACAAAAGCATTGCAGGGCCAACCTCCAGCAACATGTTGCTAAGTGTTGACAATGTGATCTTCTGGTACCAGAAACCCACCAATGAGCTATAAGGAACTCATGTGTTCAACTGAATCCAGGTTGCTCACTACTAAATTCCAAGCTCTTTAGGCTTCCAGAAAGAGAAACATTACAGCTAGATGCTGTAACATGTGGACACATGTTTTAACATGTGGATACACATTTTTTCCTGGGTATTTATAAAATGCAGATGAAACAAGAGAAAAGAGAATAAAGAAAGAAAGAGGACATTCTGGAGATTACAATACAGGGTCCTCATATGAGCCAGGAATTCTCCACCAGCAATAAAACGATGGACTGCAGAGAATATAACAGATAACTTTGGAAAAAAAATGTTGATTGTTTTCTGCAAGCAAATTGTTTGTAATCAGTAGAGAAACACACATAATAGGCTGTGATTCTTTTGTATCCTTCCAGGCATTATAATTCTTCCCAGCAACTTCCAAAATTCCAGAAAGCAAGTGGATTCTTGAACACATTTGTCACAAGAGTTCAATACAATTATAAATGAATAGAGATTCAACAGGTTGTGGCGTGTCTTTCAACATAAGTTAGCATTTCTTGAGCAATAAGTGGTTCAAGTCGAACCATTATACACTTAAACTCCCATTTGTAAAATAATGAAGGGTGAGTTAGGTGATGATTAGATTCCCAATCTGAGGATTTAGATGGCCTGTTTAATACTATGAAAGTTATATAGTATGAAATATATAACAAAAACTTTTTGTCTCTTTGCAGGAAGCAGTGGTCTATGGACTATGCTGAAAGTGTTTCATTCTCAGTTTTCCTTCAATAAGTACATTTTTATTGGTGTTAGTTATTCTGCTGATCCTTCAAGCTGAATATTTAGTTCAGTTGAATTACTAAATTACCCACCAATTTGTAGATTTAACAATTGGTGTTTTTAGTGCTTGCAGTGCTGTTACAATCTACAATAATATGCTAGTAATAGCACTTATACTTTGTATCATCATTCACATCTGTCCTAGAAAAGCTATTCAAATAGGAATGTGATAATGTAGTGAGGTAAGCCACTTACCAGAGCATACTGAATTAAGAATGAAAAAAAAGACTAATGAGAGCAGTTGTCCATGTTCATAACAAATGGACTAGTAAAAGGCTTCCGTTGTGATTTTAAAAGAGAGGCAAGATGGCTGTCAACCCTGAAGCCATTTTGGGGCATCTTCAGAGCTACCACAGCTACACTGGTTGGAGCTGTGGGAATGGGAGGGGGGGATATAGATAGTTGGAGACTTGTAGCCAAAATAACATTCTTTCTTTTGGGAACCAAGGATGTTCTCACCAGGTGCTGGGGAGGCACAGACTGAAGCCAACTGGAGTTGGAGCTGTGACCAGATTGGACTATGTGATGGACATGGGAATTGGGGGGGGAAATACTTTTAATTTGAGTGGGGAAAACTGCGGGACCTTCAGAGTCAGATTTTCACAAGATGTGCCAATATAACATGCCTAATAAAACTGTACTTTGAGGAACACCTCGGCCTCAGAGATTTGATTATGTTGGGTCTGTTACTTGGAACCCTGACAATGGCATGAGGATTAGTTAAGACTAGTAAAAGGCTTCCATTGTGATTTTAAAAGAGAGGCAAGATGGCCTCTGAAGAGCTGCTTTATTTTTGATGGCCTGGAGTTTAGCATATTTTTTTTTAAGTTTTGAGAAGAGCACTAAGTGGCTCCAAGTAGAGGGAAGGGTATAAGAATGTATGGAAAGATTGACTGGCCATCAGAAAGGATCCTAGAACTTGGAGTTTTTCTTAAGATTTGGTAAACATTTGATTGAGATGATAGTCACTCTCTGGAACTGGCACGTTATAAGGCATCTTTCTTGCATCAATCTTGAGGTGATTCTTGGTTTTCTGAGAAACCTCAGGAAGTGAACTGGTAGAAGAGATGCTAGAATGCTATTGAAGGAAGATTATGAGTGAATCTGAGCATAATTAAGACTGTAGAAATCTCCCTCAGGTTATGGCTTTAATTGGGACCAGAATTTTCATTGCTGTTAAGGAAAACAGTTGTTAAGGAAAACACCACATGACTCTTCCGCTAAATGATGGCAGTTCTGGCAGTCCCGGTTGTTAGGCCAGGTCCACATGGTCATTAGGACAGGATTTTATGTTTCTCTTGACCTGCACAAACTGCCCCTGCTTCAGCTTCCCACCAAATAAAGATTTTGAAGTGTAAGAAATGTTCTTGTGGGAAAATGTTGAGGATTAGAGCAAAACATGATAGGATAGACTTTGAAAGTGTGATGCTGGAGAGAAACAGAAAAAAATATAATAATTAATGGAGAAGAGATACTGAATGGGGCAAAATATTCCAACTCAATTCAAGGATATTTGGGAGCAATGTCCTCAGAAATTATTATTAAGATTGTGTGCTATCATAGAACCAGGTTTACAAGAGATGATAGAAAAGATAAGATGAAGAGTTTTTGAATGTGGGTTTTAAAATGAAGTTATAAGAATGATATGGGAAATGATGTTACACTGAACTTACAAAAGAAACTTGCTGATGTATAAATTTTTTTTTTGTCTGCAGTCTTCAGTTTGTCTTCATTTTTAAAATCTTTGTATTTGTAAAAGTATTATTATTATTTTTTAAAAAAAGGATAGTGATGGAACTGGAGTATTCAGAAGGATGAGGGTTTTGGGTGCTATTGTGTGCACTCTGCAGCTCATATTTATGGCAGCAAAGAGGTATAGAAAACTCCAACATTGCTCTTGCCTATGGCTGCCCAGATTTGGTAGCTTTGCAAGTTACAAAGACTCTGCAATATAGGAACTGCTGATGGCCAGGGAAACAATGGAGGCTACCATTTTGGTCAATGGAAACATTCTACATAGATAACCAATGAAAAATACTGCATATGAAACCAATTGTTCCTGAGAAAAATGGATGGTAGGTTTACTTCCTATCCCATAGAAAGAAAAGAAGGCCACCTTGCAGAATATTTTACAAAAATTCTTCTGTTTGACTTCCATGCATAAAATATCCACAGTTGTGCAAAAATTACTGATGCAAAATTGGTTGCATGGTGAACTTTGTGTAACTGTTCTAGACACAGCACAACAACAGCTGCTGCATGCAGCAAGGGAGAAAGGAATTGGCCATTTTTATGGTAAACTTCATTACATTTTTTCCTCATGTAAGTTAAGGAAGGAAGGAAGGAAGGAAAGAAGGGAGGGAGGAAGGGAGGAAGGGAGGCTTATGTCCTGTTGGATGCAAGTAATTGTGTAATAAACTGCCAGGACTGTTTTGTAGTATACTGCAAAATAGTTAGGCATTGACTTGAATTCATCTGATTTGATTGATTATTTATTTATTTCCAACCTTTATTTTTTAAAATGTAACTTAAAACAGTGAACATGCCTCTTTCCTCCTCCTCTTTTCCCAACAACAGTTCGGTGAGGTGAGTTGGGCTAAGAGAGAGTGACTGCCCAAAAGTTACCGAAGTCACCTAGCTGGCTTTCATGCCTAAAGTTTGCATTAGAACTTATTTCTTCCCTGGCTTTTAAAAGATGGCAATATGGGTAACATTCTCTAAATCCAGGAGCTAAACTTAATTCTGGATTCTAGTTAATACACAGATATGTAGCCAACCAGGAAACTCCAGGGCTATGGGGTAAACTGGTAAAGTTTAGAGAATAGCAAGCCATTTCACTTCACTGTTGCCAATTGAGCCAAATGGATGAATTAAGCAGGATATCTTTACTTTTGGAAAGAAAAACATATTCTTGTATTGATTTAAATTTGATATAGATCTTCTGATAAATGCATGTCACTTGCTGTTTGTTGGGAATTTGGTTTTCCACTTAAAAAATGGGCAAGTTTTGAATTAGGGAGAAAAGGTATTTGCTGCGATGTGATTTATGGTTTTCCATTCTGTTTTCTGAACATCAGTAGTACAGCACAAAGAACAGTGTGAACACTTAGTAAATGGGCTTCTAAAGTGTAATTTGTCATTATGACTAAAAGGGTTCTTATAACTTAGGTAAGCAGTCTTCAAGTTCTTGAATCACATTTGTCAGTGTGCAAGCTGGTTTGTAGGAATTATATGAAAGACTTTCTACAGCGATCAGCATCATAGTTTGACTGACAACCTGGCACTGAAAAACACCAATATAGTATAGAGGCTGACACTTCTCTGTGTGACTGGAAAACTTAACCTGAAGCACACATAAATATTCATTTGATTTTATGGGTGCTCTGTACTCTGGAATAGGAACCTAACCCTAGGGTGTTCATAGTTTTCCAAAACTTGACTGCTCTGAAAGACCTTTTGGATTAAATGTTATATAACTACTGGCACCAGTAATTAATTATACAATATTATAGTACTGTGACTGTTGTGCTGCACATTTTATAGCATATTATTAAACTACTGTACTGTTGTTGCATTGGCTTGAGTGTTGTTCTGATTCAGCCAAAGCAGCTTATAAATAAGTGGCTTATTCAATAAAAAGTACGCACATAAACTATGATTTGATGTGATTTATCAACTCATATCTGCATATTTATTAGAATGAGCAGATCCAANCAGATCCAAAATCCATAGAATCTCAAAATTTAGCTATCCAGCAGAGATAATTTGGGAGGCATATAAGCTTTGTGTGTGTGTGTGTGTGTGCATGCACACACAAAGGTTATATGTGTGTATGCGTGTGTGCGCACACACACACTTGCACATTGAGTCAATCTTAAGTTTTGGTGACCACTGGGGCAAGTCTCTAAAGTTTACTTGACACCATTCTCAGAAGCAGTTTTCCCTTGCTTTCTTTCTAGGGCTAAGTGAGAGTAAGTGGCACCAGGTCATCCAGCTGGCTTCATGCCTAAAGAAGGAATAGAACTCACAATCGCCTGGTTTTTAGCCTGGTGCTTTTTACTACTATACCAAACTGAGTCTCACATGTCTACCCACCCACATAGGAAAACATGCTCATATCACTAGTACTTTCCAATGGTTAACAACATTTAGAATTGACAAAATAGACTTGGTGATGTGCATAAAATTAGGCATTTGGGGAAGAAATGGGTAAGACAAAAGGTTCTTACCTGCCCTAATATTTAAATCTTGGAAGGGGAAGGATTCTGTGAAGCTCAATAGTCAGGAGATTCAGGATAGAGAAACCAATGTACTTATGAGGAGATCAAATAGTTAAACCAGTATTTGTTCTGTGGCTTTTGAGAGTTGCAACAAGACTTCACTGCAGAAATTCATCTGCAAAAAGGATTGATGAAAAATATCTGTTTGCGCCATATACACAATTAATCCTTACATATATCTGTATGTCACTACTACACATAAAATAAAGATAAAAAGGACGTCTCACAAACTGTTGAAAATGAAAATGTTTTTAATTGTTTTCTATCTTTTTCTTTCTATTCTTTTTTTTTTCTTTTTCTCTCTTGCATTTATGTATGCGTTGTTGGTCTATTTTAATTGTAAAGTCAATAAAGTGTATTTTTTTAAAAAAGAAAAATATCTGTTTGCACTAAAATGGTGAAAAATAAATATACTAAGCTTCTACAATGTAAGGTACATTTATTGAGCCTTACATTTTCTCTAAGTGTGTTCCTAACTACAGTTTTTGGGTTCTTATCCACCTGATCATGTAACAGGATTCTCCTGCGCTTGGAAATTAGAATAATAAAACAATGAAGCTGTAGTCTTCATCTATGATTATCTATTAGCTTTCTTGTTCTACAATTTTTTAAAAATATGGCTTTTGGCTATTTCCTTCTTTTTAGGTACATTTCTCCTCTTTTAATATATTCTTCACCACCACCTTCTCTCTATTGAAACAATAAAGACTTCATTTGATTGTGTGTAGTCTCCAAAAGCTATTTTGTTTGACTTTGAGCCTGGAGGGGGAGGGGAATCACATTTTTTTTCCTATTGGCATCATCTAATCTATCTAAAATTCACTCAGTTTATTTTGCTTGATTATGTTTGAACAAAGATCATGGGTGGAACTTTTAATAAATGGAAGGGTTCTTTCCATCAGGTCAAAACTTTTGATTCAACTAATTTTTCAATTGGATGAAGCTGGAGAAAAGCAGTCTTTGTAAGGTAACCCCATTTCCAATAGGAATTTTGCTGATTTCATCTAAACATTAGGAAACCGTGTGGTAGAAGTGACTCTGGATTCAGCAAAAGGAGGGGAATCTACATGTGGTTTTGTTTCTCACCAAAGACATTTCAATTAGCATTGGAGGATAAAATATCTTTCTCCTATCTATGTTTTTTTGTATTTGCTGTCAAAAAATTGCAGCCTTTTCTGGAATCACAAAAAAGCTTTACTTATTTTAATTAAAGTGAGCTTCATTGAGTAGAATATTATTATTAAACAAGATCATATAGGAATGGAGTTTTATCAACTGATAAAGAACTTAATATTATAGCAAATATAAATGTCAACATTTGGTCAAATTTTTCCTTCTTGTTCTGGGTGACTAGGCACTAAGGAAAATAGAAGAGGAATGTGTTATTTTTTTTATCACAACACACAGAAGAAATGGTCTCCTTTTCATAATTATTAAGAGGCAAAATTTTACTGCCTTGTGTTTTCCTCTTCCTTCCCTTTTCTCCTTTCTTTACACTTTCCTCTTTTCTGTTCAGTGACTGATGGATACAACTGCACTCAGATACTTCCTTTGATACCCTCCAAGCTTCCTGCTCCATCAGAATATCTTTGTTTTCAGAGCATGTAGGAAATAAAAAAGAGAAAAGAAGAGCGCAATCCTAGCTTTAAGGAAAGGGAAGGAGGTCATACAAGAGGATGGGCTTATAATAGAAATCTTTATTGGCCAAATGTGATTGGACACACAAGGAATTTGTCTTGGTGCAAATGCCCTCAATATACATGAAAGAAAAGATACATTGGTCAAGAGTCAAGAATCATAAGGTACAACACTTAATAATAGTCATAGGGTACAATAAGCAATCAAATATGAACCCAAGCTGCAGGGAAGAAGATACTAATACAGTATAGGGAGAGACAAATTTGGGGAGACCAAGAGAAGAATAAGAGCAAGATCCCCAAATGGTATGCACCAAGAAGGATGGTGATAAGAGTTACTTTTCCGTGGATTTGGAAAGGTAATACAGTGGTGAAAGATGAAACAGACTGGGAGATAATCACAGAAAAGAATGAAAGAGAAAAAGAATGAAAGAAAGAAAAATAAAAACAAGAAAGAAAGAAAAAGAAAGAAAGAAAGAAAGAAAGAAAGAAAGAAAGAAAGAAAGAAAGAAGAAAGTCTGAATGATTTCTTGTTTATGAATATATTCTGCCTAAAATCTGGCTCCCAACCACTGTAGAAACACCAAATTAATTTAGGGAGGTCTTATCAACAATGAAGTATTGCACATTCCTTAAACACAAATAAATAAATGAGAAGCAGGTGTGCTGCAAAGTAAAACACAGAAATCATCTTTATTTTCCAAAGTAGGCTCTGTTGGCATTTAGAAAATAAAAACACTGTCTGGCTTCAATCCAATGCTGTTTGGAAGCATAGCTACCTGCTGGGCTAGGGGGTGGAGAAGACAAAGGAAAGCAGCAGAGAATATACTCAGAACGTGGAGGGACAGGATGGCAGGAAGCAGCCTTACCAATCTGTCTGCTGACAAATATGTATTTTGTTCTAGCCACCTGTGCCAGGGTACTTGTTTTGACCAGGTAAGCCTTTTATAGAAGTCATTTTGAGGAATGGCTCAATATATTTCCAAAATTCTAAATGTGTCCACAAAAAGTTGAATTAAGGAACAATTTTTTGTTATGATTCACTACAGGACATCAGCTAGTTATTGGGTAAAATCCAGTCATATGATTTATTATGATGATAATGAAAAGCAGTTCTCATTCTCAACTACGTCATGTGGTTCATTCACATGTTGCATGTGCCAGAAGAAATGAAAACTTGCTATTGTAAGACAGAGTTGAAATGTGGTATGTGTGAATCCACTATTTATTTTTGTAAAAGGAAGCAGAGGAACAAAGAAACAAAGTTTTACCTTGTAATTGATGCTACAATGATTCCTTTGGCCAAATATTGACCCTCACTTGATTCATACAATATACAGAGGTACTTTAGTACATGTAGTTAATTGGCTCTGGGAGATGCAACAAGTACCAACAACACATACTAAACAATTTTTCCCCATAAGGAATAATATAAATAAATTTAATGTGCAAACATAAACAAAATGACCGCAGTACCTAAGAGGAGACGTCAAGGGAATGTGTACAGGGCAAAAGCTACCGTGGAACTATTGGTGGCTCTTTGTTTCAGCTGAGAAGGGCAGTGAATCATGAGAGAACTGACACCAACAAGTTCTAGCTTCACACTGAGTACCAAACAAATGATGAGGACAACATTTTCACATCAAAATGAGTTGAGTACCAAATTCGATGAGTTTTAAAGCAATCAAGTACCAAGGTATGACTGTACTGAAACATAGTTTGCTTTGCTTGGTTTGAGTTCATCACGAAATAGAGCACTCTGGTTTTTAAACAAAGGTTTATGGTTTAGTACATTGTGGAAACTGAGCAAACCATGGTTTATTCAATAATGTATGGGTCAACAAATCATAGAATCTGTATTCCCAATCATTGACAATAGATTTTGAAAGATTTCAGGTGAGAGATTTTCCAGCCTTATCTGGAGAGATCTGGGAGGACCTGCACATCACTGTGGGTTCCATCATTAAGCCCTACAGCATCTCCAAATTGTCACTTTATACAGGTAACAGATAACATATAATCAGAGTTGGAAGGGACCTTGTAGGTCATCTAGTCCAACCCTCCTGCCCAAGCAGGAGACCCTATACCATTTCTGACAAATGGCAGTCCAATCTCTCCTTGAAAGCTTCCAATGATGAAGCTCCCACAACTTCCGAGGGCAAGCTGTTTCATTGGTTGATTGTTCTCACTGTCAGAAAGTTTTTCCTTATTTCCAGGTTAAATCTCTCCTTGTTCAGTTTCCATCCATTATTCCTTATCTGGTCTACAGGCACTTGAGAAAATAGCTTGACCCCTTCCTTCTCTGTGGCAGCCCCTCAAATATTCGAAGACCGCTATCATGTCTCCCTGGTCCTTCTCTTTGCTAGACTAGCCAAGCCCAGTTCCTGCAATTGTTTATTGTATGTTTTAGCCTCTAGTCCCCTAATCATCCTGATTGCTCTTCTCTGTACTTTTTCTAGAGTCTCAACATCTTTTTTATAATATGGTGAACAAAACTGGATGCAGTACTCTAGGTGTGGTTTTACTAAGGCTTTATAGAGTGGTATTAGTACCTCCCTTGATCTTGATTGTATCTCTCTGTTAATACAATTTAGGATTGCATTCACTTTTTGGGCTGCTGACAGATTCAGGAGGAGGGGAATCCTACTCCCCTACTTGTACATTTCTTTATCTTTAAAAAGAGATCATTTCCCCCTTCTCCAATGTATACCATATGGTGTACTCTTAAAATAAATGATGCATACCTCTCATTTACATGGAAAATGTGCACTGCAGAATTGAAATGGCCATAAGGAATTCTTTTATTATTGTCTCACCATGAGAATATTTTCATCAACTGAAAATACATACTAGTTTCACTAAAAGCAAATCTAAAAGTAACTTTAAAAAGTTATATGCATCCTTTAGCAGTTTGCGTTTTAACAATTGCAGCAACATCAGAATTAAAATTTAGTAAGACTTCCAGATTCCGGCTATATTTTTCTTTTTAAATCCATTTATGATTTTACTACCACACTGAAGAGATCCACTAAATCTAAAGACAAGAATGATGGACTTCCTGGGAGTCTAAAATATGAGTAGGAAATAGTGGAACAACTCTATAATGGGACACAATGCCACACTGGATTCTCTGTGTGCTACTTAATGGGTATAGATGTTACTTAATGGGTATAGATGTTATACCCATGAGGTACAGAATTCATCTTATCTGAATTTGATTAGGAAGAGCTTGACCTGCTATATTTATTCTGAACTAATAATGTTTAAACCTCTAAGGAATGATAGTTTTTTGCCTAGTAGGCTGGCCATTTATATCACCCACGGAAGACATTTGCTAGAAGGAACTATTTATAACAAATAATTTTCTCTTTTCCTGTTTCCCTCAATTTTAATAGTTCTTCATTTCATTTTATTTTGAGCTAGAGAATGTATGCTGGCTTGGCCACATCTTTGTGGAAAATCTGCAGGGGCTTTGCACACCATTAATACATTTGAACATTTCACATAACATATCTATTGGTCTCCAGCTGCATTCTGTCTCCTGAAAGCCATTGCCTGAAATTAATATTGTACATACATTGTATATTATTAACAGTCAAATAAGGTTATGGGAGGGCAAGCTGAGCAAGCCATCATAAGCCAATTGTAAAACCTCCTCCACCTTTGAAAGACAGACAAAAAAGAAAGGGGATGAAAACAGAGGATCAAAATCTCAAGGGAAATAAGAAGAAAACAATGAGATCATCTTGAAATATAATAGATGTGTAGGTGTGTATGTGTATAATAGAGAAAGAAATGCATATTCAAACACACACAAACACACATACACAGAGAGAGAGAGAGAAAGAGACAGACAGACAGACAGACAAGACAGACAGACAGACAGACACACACAGAGAGAGAGACAGACAAAGAGAGACAACCAGCTTTCTCTGATACTCACTTACTAGCTTAACAATAGATATGCTGGACTGTTTCTCCATTATTGCTATCCATACTGACCATGACTATGGAAAGGAATTGCAGGTAATCTTTGACTTACAACCATTCATTTAGTGTCTGTTCGAAGTTACAGTGTCTCTGATAAAAGTGACTTATGACCACTTTTCACACTTACAACTACTGCAGCATCCTCATGGTCACATGATCAAAATTCAGATGCTTGGCCAATGGTTGAGCCAATGGTCATAGGGTCCTGTGTGATCACTTTTTGCCACCTGTGGACAAGCAAAGTCAAATGGGGAAGCCAGATTCACATGTTAACAACTGCAGTAATTCCTTAAGGCCCTGTCAAACTGCCCAACGGATGCAAAACGGACACAACGGACGAGCAAAATGTTCCATCCTTTGTTATCCGCTCTCAAAGAAAAATTTGCATAACCGGAGCGATAACGACGGACGCGGAGGTACGCAGAAGCGGATTGGAAAGCGGATGCGGAACGGAAGCCCCAGTGGATGGAAGCGTTGCGTGGTGACGGCGGTTATGCGCATCCGCTTAGGCGTTTCCGGGGTGGCCATCAAGCAGACAGTGATCGCTGTAACTGAAGCAGCGGAGTGCTACAGCGCGATGACCAAATGCGATGAACGATTGCCTTAGCGGGGGGGCCCAGAACGCCCGCTCCGAGAAACAAGAAGAGCTAGGCGCCTGACCTTGCGTTAATTGCGCATGCGCGGGGGGGATTTTTGTGTCAGCCCCCGCTGGATATAAAGAAGCAGCTCGCACATGGCCAGCATTCAGTGAGGAAAACCTGTCGCCGCGGATACATCGAGTCCTTGCCTGCCCTGCCTGCATGCCTGCCTGCAAGCCTTGCTGCAAGCCTTCCTGCCAGCCTGCCTCCCAGCCTGCCTCCCAGCCTCCTGGCCAGCCTCCCTGCCAGCCTTGCTGCCAGCCTGCCTGCCAGCCTTGCTGCACGCCTGCCTGCCAGCCTTGCTGCCAGCCTGCCTTCCAGCCTCCCTGCCAGCCAGTCTGCCTGCCAGCCTTGGTGCCTGCCTGCCTGCCAGCCTTGGTGCATGCCTGCCTGCAAGCCTTGGTGCCTACCTGCCTTGCCAGCCTTGGTGCCTGCCTTGTGCTGCCTGCATCCAGCTCCTGCCAGCCTTACTGCCAGCCTCCTGCCACCTGGCCTCCAGCCTCCCTGCCAGCCAGCAACCCACAACACTGATGGGGAAGAAACGAAGCTCTCAGCAGCCTGCCGCCATCCCTGCCAAGAGGGACAGGGCCACCCTCTCCACCCCCTGTCCCTGGCTCTGCTTCTGCTGGGGCTTCTGCTGCTCGGCCTCACTCTTCTGGTGCTGGAGCTTCTGCTGAAGCTGCTCCTGGCGGTGGCTTCTGCTGCTGCGTATCTGCTGAGTCTCCTGGTCCTGCTGGTCCTGGCTCGCCTGGCTCGTGCTCCTGCGTCCTGCTCGTGCTCCTGGTCTGCTCTGCTCCTGGTCCTGTCATGCTCTCTGTCTTGCTGGTGCTGCTGGTGCTTACTCTGTTGTCTGATCCTTCTGGTCCCACTGCTGCTGCTGCTGCTGCTTGCTGATCCTGGTCCTGCTGCTGCTGCTTGATGTATGTGATAATGTATGATCCTGCTGAGTATGATGATGATGATGATGATGATGATGATGATGATCCTGCTGGGTGCTGCTGCTGTGGTGGTGGGGGAGCAGCCCCTACCACCTGGGTGCCCCCTCTGATGAGGCCCATCTTGTCCTGCAAAGGAGGAAGAGGCGTATGCCGGGGACAGGAAGGAGGCAAATACTTCATTGAGGAGGAACACAGAGATGATGAGGCTCCTGCAGGTATTCTTCGATGATGGCGCTGCACCACTTCTGCTGACCACAATGCGTGATGGTGTTGTGTGGCACCCTTCAGCCATACGCATGCTCCTGTAGGTGGTCCTGAGGCCAGGTGCGCAGAGTGAGTGCCACCTTGGAGCCCAGGTTCCCAGGCTGGGCCGTGAAGTTGGGTTTGCCTTGTCAACCTGGTTCAGGCGCTCCACAACTTCGTCAAACATGGCTGGAGGCATCCTCATGAAGTTCTGGAATGCGCCGAGTGTCTTTGTTCCTAGAGCTCCACCATCAGCTTGTTGTACAGTCCGTACTCTGCTCTCTCTCGCCGATCCATCTTTGGACCCAGACGCTTCTTGCCGCCTCCTTTTCTTCCTTGTAGTAAGTTCACAGAGCCTGAGATGTTCCACCACTTCTTGTAGAAGGATGGTGGCTGCCAAAAGACTGTGTTTACGATCCACGGTGGATCCTGACTGGATGCTGTGGAAGGGAAGAGTCAGATGAAGGCTGCAGAGGTCTGCACACAGCTGGGCTGCTGGTCTGAAATGATATGCAGATGAGTTGCTCCGCCTTTTTATAGCAGTATAGGTGTCCGCTTTGCATCCGCGAGGCAGTCCTCGAGCAGCGAACGCGGGCCAGGCCTCCTGAGACATCTACGGAAGAGCGGGGAGAGAGGCCCGCGGCAAAATGTGTGGGCCAGTGGAACAATGGCGTCGGGGCCTTGGGCAAGCTATGCGGCAGCCATGGCGGCAGCGTGCCCGCGGCCGGGCCGCGGCGCCCAGCGCCTAATAGCGCAGGCGAGGGGCCGGCAGCCAGGCGCAGCGAGGCCGAGCGGAGAGCGGAGGTGAACGCTTAGTCTTATGTTATATTTCTTTTGTGCGTTTTAAGATGTTTTATTCATTGCGTAGGTATGGTGCTACGTGTGGGTAGGTTGGGTTCGAGAAGTCTAGTACGAATGGTATACATTTTCCTGCACGGCAAAAGTTTGAGCGAGTTTCTGGGGTTGCGTTTAGTATATATCTAGCGCGATGAAACTCAATAAACGGATGCTGGATACGGATTAGGAGAGGAAGCAAAACGGAGCAGTGAGTAAAATCGCTTAACCAACGGTATCGGATGGCAAGCTTTTTTGTCTGTTTTACATCCTCTTTGCATCCGTTGGTGCAGTGTGACATGGGCTTTAACAACTGTAGCAAGAAAATTCATAAAATGAGGCAAAGCTCACTTCACAAATTTCTTTCTTAACAGAAATTTCAGATTCAGTTGTGGATATAAGCCAACTTTGAATCTATGGAACAACTACTGTGTCTACATTCAAAGTTAAGATAGACTTCTTTGTAAACTGAGGTCACACAATTCTCATGTTCCTTTGTTGTTTTTCCTTTCTGCCTTTCCACCATTCCAAAACAATCTCACTGTTTCACTTTTATCGTACTTCTTGAGAATGCAGGTTTACTGCATATGCCTCCTGCTTAATAGTGCCACCCTCCAGAACTTTAGATTTTTTCAAAGCTCATTTGGTGAAATCATCCCATATTAAGAGATATGCTGAACAATAAGGTGTGTTTGGCAACCATTTCTTTTTGTTTTTTTACTTTAGGTGTCCTTGGCAGATAGTTTGCTATAATAAACTGAAGTGCTATTTGCAACCAATAAAAAGTGATTGGCTTGTAATAAGACTCTGCAAATGGGAAGATGGGATGTCGCCTTTCCTTTTTACTATTTAGACACCTTTAAATGCCCTCTGCAATAGAGTACTTCAAAGAACTGGATTATGTTGTTCAGTTTATTACTTGTTCCCTTTAAATCCTACTTAGATAAATTCTATTTGTTCCTTACCCTAAACACAAAAAAAGTGTCTACTGGTTCTTACTGTTACATTTGCCATTTGATTTAAATTCTTCGGTCACAATAAATTGAGTCAAAGACCTAGTTTTTTTATAAACAGTGTTGATTTTCCTTGCGGGAGAACAAACACTTATCAAATGTTTGTTGTTATTTCACATTTTCTTTTGGAGAAAGAAGAAGAAAATGAGAATGACGATATTGTTTATTTTTTTTCAGAATCTCAGATATCTCCCAATTAGAGATCTGCTGCATATCTTTGAGATTAATATAGTTGTCTTTATCAGCTGTCAAAGTGAAGTAACCATTTCCTGTCTAGGATCTGAAAGAGAGAGAGAGGGAAAATGGATGGAAGGCAAATGCTAGCAGCCAGGGGATGAATGGGTGTGTTAAAAATACAATAAATCTTGGTCTTCCGGTTTGCAGGGCTTCGGCGGCAGCATGAATCCGCGATCATATGCAGTTTTTGCTTGCGCTCGCCACTGGAGTGCCCTGAGCCAGCCGGCTTCGGGGCTAAAGCCACCCCGTAGAGGTGGATGAAGATAGGGGAGACCCAGCAGGGTTTGAGAGGAGCTGCATCTCCTCTCCCCAGATGGCTTAACTCCCTTTTCCGAAGGTGGTAGGAGCAGCAGTCAGAAATGGCTGCCACAAAGAAGCACTCATTGGGAAAAGAATGCGCAGGAGGAAGCTAAGAGATGAAAGTTTTGGCTGACCGGGATAAGAAGCAACATTCAAGATTTCCTGGAATTTAAATTTTTTTAAAAAGTTACATTGCTCCCAAAGAAGATCTAGGGGCAGCGAATAAAAGTGAAAAGGGAAAGCTTGTTTTTTCTCACTCTCCTTCCTTACGGTGACAGCAGATGAATGAGAAATCGGAAAAACCTGCTTTGGCA